>JAIGNY010002634.1:542500-837500 GCA_020152595.1 Chiridota heheva
ACATAACGTATCGAACGAATCAATTTAACATTATTTGGATTAGTTCCGCGATTTTGTAAATGAGTTAAGTATGCCCTATGCTAATAATACTAACGTTAGTGAGCCTACACCTCAATACAATGCTGTTGCAATATTATGCAACATCACCGAAACAACAAGCTTTTACTTCCGATTGCTACCAACTTCTCTCCTTAACTTGTAAACACGAAAAATGTAGTTTTCCATATTAAGGAGATGTTTCCGAATCAAATGATGATATCACTGAGTAAAACTTATTGTCAATGCTAGTATAAGTATAACTTGAGAAGTAGAAATGTAAAATTTTGACCACTTAGTTGTTTTGTGATCTTGTACACGACACTAAGCTCAACCTCTTGCTGCTGCCTATTCTGCCTCCCTTGCCAATTTTTCAGTAAAAGTTATCTTGTCGTGTCTAGCACTTTTCTTCACTTCCTTGTCCTTAATCTTGAAGTTCAGTCAGTCTGGGTGACTTAGCGGCAAGTAGTTTTGCCTTAGACTGTCGTCTTTCATCGATCTTCTTCCAGGTGTTTGTTGATAACCAGTTTTATCCTTTGTTTTGGGCCAATGACCTTGGGAGCTGTTTCAGTGTATACTCTCTTGATGTTTGTCGACTTTTGTTCAATGACTTGATGTTCCTCTTCTACATTTTCCAGCATACTAAAATGGTTTCTCAGTTTAATGGTGAAATCCTTTCTAACATCTGTTGAATTGATTCTGGCATAGTTGAAGACCCTACACTGTTGTAGATTTGTATGGGTTGCTCGCAACTTCAGTTTCACATTACCTATTACCAGGTGGTGGTCGCTAGGTACATCTGTCCCACGGTAGACTTCGACATCTTGATGTGACCTTCTCCATTTGCTGTTGATGATCATGTGGTAAATTTGGTTCACTGTGTGACCATCAGGAGATCTCCAAGTTAGCTTGTGGATGTCTCTGTGGGGAAAGATTGTGCCTTCAATGATGTAGTTGTTATTTAGACAAAATTCTACTATTTGTTTGCCATTTCATTGATGTTTCCACAGCTGTGTTGTCCCATTACCCTTTTGGGTTTGGCATTGTCATTTCCAACCTTTGCATTCAGGTCTCCTATATTAATGAGCATGTCATGTTGTGGGACTTTGGTGGTTGCCTGTTGTAATTGCTCATACCAATCGTCCTTGATCTGTTCCTCTGCATCGTTTGTAGGGGCATAGCACTGCAGAATGGTGAGTTTGCAATGATTGGAGTTAAAACGAGCTCTAATTAGTCTGTCACTGATGTGATCCCACTCAATATTCACTTTATGTTTGTTAATTATGATAGCCACCCCACTAGTATGCGTGTCCTCTCTGTTCAAGAACAGGATGGTAAAACCATCACTAGTCATCTTGCATCCCGAACCAAGCTATCTACACTCACTGATAACAAGAACATCCAGATTGTACCTTCTCATCTCAGAAGTGACTTGCGCCATTTTGGATATCTCATACATGGTGCGAACATTCCATGTTCCAACTTGAATCATAGTTTTGGGTCCCAGAAAACTCCTAATTGGGTTTCCGACTTCCTTTGGAGGGCTTTCATCTGAAACCGTCATTTCGCCAAAAAGTTGGTTTGAGTGCTCTCTTAGGTCCCTAATAGTTGTCGCATTTTAATTTTTGCAGTTTCTGTAACTGAGGTTATTTTATGGTATGGGGTAGTTGGCCCCACACCCAACCTGGAGGGCCAGTTCCATTTTTTGTTAGGGTTGCCTTTCAAGGCTTATGAGGCTATTCTCCCCAGGTTTTGTCTGGTTTCCCTTCCATACCCAGAGCCCCTGTCAGATACTCTAGCAGCAAAGCATGAGCATATCAGTTAGTACCACGAGAAGGTTGGGGTGAGTTGTGAGTAGAGAGGCGATTATGGGTAGGCAAACTAGCATACTGTAATTGCTACCAGCACATACAGCTGTGAAAGTGGAGGATAAAAACAAAGGGGTGAAGATAAAAAAAATAGGGAAGGCATGCAGGAGGTGAAATGCAAAGGGGTGAAAAGACTAGCAAGCAAGCTGAAGTTGTGCATCTACACACCATCTGCTAACCAATTAATAAACCTACTAATTTATGCAAAAATTTGTGATGTATAACTGGGCAAACAGATCAAAATTTGTATGTAATTCTTTCCAGGGGTCGAATTTTATACTTTTCACCACTGTTCCATGTAACAGTTCTTTCTTAAAAAATACTGTTCCAGATCAAATTTCATTGTTCCAACATTTTCATCAATAAAAAGTAAAAAAGGAAGCAAATTCCCTGCTTCAAATTAGACTTACTATGCACCTTTTTTGTCATAATATACTTGTAAGAGAAACAAGAAATAAACAATTAGTCAGAAGACTGCCTACGTGTCAAAATTCTATGCCAAGTAAGACTGTAACATGTATCATATTGTATTTACGGGGTAAATACGTAACAGACCCATGATAGCTGCATTAGTTAACACATACAGTATCAGGAATATGAGTGAGTCATGAAAAATCATTTTGAAGATTATTGATATGTAGCACAAATTATTAGTCTTCAGAAAACAGCATGGAGGTTGGGGGTGGGAGATCGGGGGTCAATTTGACCATACCACATGCTGGAAAATATATATTCCCAACAAACAAAAACTTAAAGTCAGTAGGGAGAAAAATGAATGTATGGGGATGTTTGAACAAAAAATATGCTTCTAACAAAAGTTATGAACTGTTTTTTATAAATTATAATGTGTGGGTCAATGGGTTATTCTAACTTCTTCTGGCTACTTGTCGAAATTTTAGGAGCGACATGGTCAATTTGACCTCTCCACGTGGTGCGAAATTATATTCTGTCAAAACAGCAAAAATAAATTGGGTTCACATACAAAGTTCATCTTTATGAGGTCATGCATCTGATTACATTAATTTGGCAGGTCGGGGTCAATTTGACCATACCACATTCTGGAAAATATATTTTCCCAACAAGCAAAAAGCTAAAGGAAATAAGGAGAAAAATGATTTCATGGGAATGTTTGAACAAAAAAAAAAGCTTCTAACAAAAGTTATGAGCTGTTAAGTTGTATGAATTATAGTGTGTGGGGCAGAACATGGAGCTATTAACTGCAATTTCAGTTAATAGCTCTATGGTCAATGGGTATTTCCAAGCTCTTCCGGCCCATTATCGAAGTTATACGAATGACACGGTCAATTTGACCACACTACATGGTGGGAAATTAAATTTTGTCACAAAAACAAAAATAAGGTTCACACACAAAGTTCATCTTAATGAGGTCATGCATCTCATTATAATAATTTCTCAAAGTTATCACGCATGCATATTATTTTTTCTAGTTATTTATATTACATATGAGCACTTTTCAAGCTAGCATTAAAAAAAAAGAATAACACAATTCACGTAAGGAAGTATGGTACCTCAATCCTGGCCTTGATTCAGGCACTCTCAAGCATGCGTACGAAAGTTAAAACTAAATTATCCAATTGGCCGCCAACATTGAGTGTATAATGCCATGATTATGATGTCATGGGAAACAGAGACATCCGTGGCAGTGCAGTAAAGCTGCAGCTTTCTAATCTGGGTTCGATTCCCAGTGAATCCCCGACCAGTGCTCCATGATTGGTTAATAAAATGGCTGTGGGTGTCTTGACGTAAATAATCCAATGGAGATCTGTTGGGACGTTATTAATCTTGGTATTAAACCAAACCAAACCAAACCAATGATATCACTCGACAGATATGTCCCCATGTACAATACTGATAGAATATGAATCCCCAGGTAAGCTTAGCCCAGGGTCCTGGTAAGTATTATTTTGACAGCTCCATGGTAAGCCTCAGAAGGAAACTGGTCCCCAGGTATTACGTGCTGAAATGCTTTCCACGTTGAACTTGTATTGAACTGACATACTTTCAGCAACCCATCTATGATAAGTGCGCTGGCAATTGTAGGAAAAGAAAGAATTTTCATATTTTTCTTAGAACACATTTTATGAGCAGAAAACAATATTGCAGGATGTTGATGCTGTATGTTTGAGAAAAAAAACACTGTTTCACAGAATAGTGTTAATTGAAAGTTCACTGTTTCTGCTTAAAAACACTGTTCTCGGAACAGCGGAACAGCAGGAATTTTGACTCCTGCTTTCAATTTCTTTCTTAAATCTCAGTCACTAAAAATGATGGAAAAGTCTATTCCTGCTAGAATTTGGATGGGGGTATGGCAAAGGCTCAATAACGTTTGGTCAGAATTTGCTGAGGCACTTCATAGAATGATGAATAGAATTTACAAATCAAGTGAATTACAAAACAAAATTCCAAGGTTGCTCTGTAATACTTCACAAAATTTACATAAAATATGCAAATTGAGATTTAAAACTGCAGTAAATTGGTCAATGTCATAACTGATTTTAGTGAAATGTTTTGCTACTATAATGCTTTTTAATAGAGTTTAAAACAATTTAGCTAATGTTTTACTGCTGTACATGTCTATGACCCTTTAAAGCTGAAAATATTTGTTACCAAATATGTATATATATATTGTTTTCATGGATGAATATGCATGTCAGAAAATTTCAGTTTATGCAGGAACATTCAGCCTGAACTTTGTTGTGAGTTCCAGCAAGTTCCGGTTCTGGCCGGAACTTGGAATGCTGGTTCCAGTGCATCGTAAAGTACGACTACGTCTGCATAGAAAGGACAAGTTCCTACTCCATCACAACGACTTTGACTACACATACAGAAAGGACAAGTTCCTACTCTTGGCATCCTACCAGCTTACCATGAAATAAAACAATTACAAATTTTTTTTATTTGTATTATTTAAAAAGAACAGGATTTCAGTACATACTACAGTATGAAACGTCACCTCAATACCAACTACTCAGCTTTCAAGATCATGGAAAGGGTACACCTTCAGATATGTGTTGGATTCTGCAGTTACTCCACAAGTGTGGCCTTATAAGTAAGAAATCAAGATAGGGATTCAAGCCTCGAGGGTACATGTAAGGGCATGACTATTACTTATGCTGTGCATGAAGGAACTTGAGAAACACTGACTACTGGGCTATACTGCCCTTTTTTAAATGATACAGTACATACTCAAGATTAGTTGGTTACAGGAGCAACATTACACAGTTTGATCATTCAAGAGTGAATTATTATGGGGCTACAGTCGCTACACTGGGAAATGGGTCTTGAAGACTGTTCAAGAGAAAGTGGCTGTGTTGGGGCTACACTGTAAATTTACTTCTGGTGTAGCTAGCATTGCTACAGTGGTAACCTACAATAATGCAGGATATTCTACAATTGTGCCAGATTTGGTGTCCTTCATGCTTCATGTTTTGTAAGTACAGTACCACTATAGATGCAGGTTCCTGTAGATGTGTAGTTTATAATTATTCCTTTGATTAACATATGAAATAATGACATCTGATATGTGTCTCAATTTATTGCTCTTTTTCTTTGCCATCAGGTGTTAGAGAAAGTCTGCACAAAGCATGGGTATGACCCAGCTCATTACAGTTTGAGGTGAGAGGACTCTTCTTTAATCGTTTTATTAGGCTGTTATACCATATGTCTCACCTTCAAGCCAGTACTTGCATTATTGCATGCAATGTAGCATGTGGTTTCTGAGATTTAGTTTGTCTGCTTAAAAGAAGTAAACTGCAATGATTGCTCTTGAATTCAACTTATATATGTCCTTTTGTATGTAGCTCTGTTTTTGATTATTGTTAGATTTGCTGATTTTCTGCAGCAGAATTTTGAATGTGGGAAGAGTGATCTCTTCTTGTATAATATTAAAAGAAAAGAAATAATGTCTTATGAAGTTAAGATTATATAAAATATGTCTGAAATTTCATAAGGGAACAAGTATGAGGACCAATTTTTGTTTTGTTTCCTTAATATTTTCTTCCATTTAGACATAGGATATTATTTGGGGTCCCTTGATGATTATGGCACATCTTTGTCCACCATTGAAATTAATGATCTGTTCTGCTGGCAGTGATCTATTCTTTTTTTAAATTGGACTTCTTTCTGTAATACATTTCCAGACATCAGCGGACTATTCTAGATGTAATGGTTCCTGTCCGCTACTCCAGCCTCCTCAACCATGCCAAACTAGAAATGGTGAAACTGGACAAACCCAGATCTGATTCACCCATACATATTGCTGTGCAATTGGAATCAGGCGAAAGACTGGCACATGATTTTCTTCCTAACACGAGTCTTTTTGAAGTGCTTTCACACTGGGAGCAGGCTGCTAATGGGTTTGTCAAAATATGTACTTTTTATCATGTTTTGCAAGTCATAACGCTTTCATGGCAACTGTTCCTACAGCATTTAAGAATCAAATGGATTGAGATTTATTGAGTAAACAGAACTTTTAAGATAATTGTTGCTGTGGAAAATCTTACTTCATCAATAATGAAATAACTGTTGGAGTTTTGGACTAGTCTGACAGGCTTGAGTGAAGGAAATTGGCTAGCCCATATGTAAATTCATCTAGTACTGGGTTAGTGTCCTGACAGAAATTTTGAATGCTCATTGGTGATATCAATATCAGAAAAACAACTGAAGAACACTTAGAAATCTTTTCATTTTGAATAAATGGAATAAAGATTGCAAAGATAAATCATGCATGTGATGTGTCCTTTGGTAGTTGTCCTTTAAAATTTAACTTAAGTATTTTCATGTTGATGTTTGTGGCACACATTGTAGGTAGGCAACACTATATAATAAAGTTAATGTTAAAGAGAGACGTGTGGGCTTCAGAATGGAATATCTCAAGCGAAGAAGAATTGATTCAATTATAGAAAATAAGCATGTTTGCTGCAGCTATGAAATGTAAGCAATGAAAGGAAGTAATTGAAGTGTAATTTATTATTGGAGTTGAGTAGAAAGTGAAAGAAATTTAAGTACAGAAGAGACCCTTACTATTATTGTTTCCAGATTTGCTAATTCTTTAAAGAGACCAATTTCATACTCTATTTTGTGTGATCTGTTCTTTTTCATATGCAGGCCTCAGCTCACTACCCCACAAAATAGAGATGGCCAGGAATGCCACCCTATATGTGTGTACATGAGAAAACAGGTATGTTACAGTATGTAGAAGCCTTTAAAACCAATTAATATGTGACTTAAATTTTTTCCAAACATGTGTACATCATGCATGAAAAGGTTGAATTTAGTGTGAGTTGTGTTGAACAGACAATGCAATCCTTATCATTTTAAATGCAAAGCTTCATCTTAATTTACTATTTTGAAATAAAAACTTTGTATTATTCTATCTGTAACAATTTTTAAATTAAGGTATTGCGTTTGATTCAAAAAATTTAGAATATCATAACGAAAAATTTCTTGCATCATTATGCAAGAAGCATCAATTGAACTTGGCAATATATTCTGCTCGTTTCAATATGATATTTGCAAATTTCAAACCTGAAGTGCTTGCGTGAATTATCAATTTTCCTGTTAAAGTAAGTTTAATTCTAACCTGAAGTGCTTACGCGAATTATCAATTTTCCTGTTAAAGTAAGTTGAATATAAACCTGAAGTGCTTACGTGAATTATCAATTTTCCTGTTAAAGTAAGTTGAATTCAAACCTGAAGTGCTTATGCGAATTATCAATTTTCCTGTTAAAGTAAGTTGAATACTAACCTGAAGTGCTTACGCGAATTATCAATTTTCCTGTTAAAGTAAGTTAAATTCAGACCCGAATTGCTTACGCAAATTATCAGTTTTCCTGTTAAAGTAAGTTGAATTCAAACCTGAAGTGCTTATGCGAATTATCAATTTTCCTGTTAAAGTAAGTTGAATTCTAACCTGAAGTGCTTTTGCGAATTGTCAATTTTTCTGTTAAAGTAAGTTGAATTCAAACCTGAATTGCTTACGCGAATTATCAATTTTTCTGTTAAAGTAAGTTGAATTTAAACCTGAAGTGCTTTACGAATTATCAATTTTCCTGTTAAAGTAAGTTGAATTCAAACCTGAAGTGCTTACGCGAATTATCAATTTTCCTGTTAAAGTAAGTTAAATTCTTACCTGAAGTGCTTACGCGAATTATCAATTTTCCTGTTAAAGTAAGTTGAATTCAAACCTGAAGTGCTTACGAATTATCAATTTTCCTGTTAAAATAAGTTGAATTCTTACCTGAAGTGCTTATGCTTAATTATCAATTTTCCTGTTAAAGTAAGTTGAATTCAAACCTGAAGTGCTTACGCAAATTATCAGTTTTCCTGTTAAAGTAAGTTGAATTCTAACCTGAAGTGCTTATGCGAATTATCAATTTTCCTGTTAAAGTAAGTGAAATTTAAACCTGAAGTGCTTACGCAAATTATCAATTTTTCTGTTAAAGAACTGTAAGTTGAATTCAAACCTGAAGTGCTTACGCGAATTATCAATTTTCCTGTTAAAGTAAGTTGAATTCAAACCTGAAGTGCTTACGCGAATTATCAATTTTCCTGTTAAAGTAAGTTGAATTCAAACCTGAAGTGCTTATTAATTATCAATTTTCCTGTTAAAGTAAGTTGAATTCAAACCTGAAGTGCTTACGCAAATTATCAATTTTCCTGTTAAAGTAAGTTGAATTCAAACCTAAAGTGCTTACGCGAATTATCAATTTTCCTGTTAAAGTAAGTTGAATTCAAACCTGAAGTGCTTACGCGAATTATCAATTTTCCTGTTAAAGTAAGTGAAATTTAAACCTAAAGTGCTTACGCGAATTATCAATTTTCCTGTTAAAGTAAGTTGAATTCAAACCTGAAGTGCTTATGCGAATTATCAATTTTCCTGTTAAAGTAAGTTGAATTCAAACCTGAAGTGCTTACGCGAATTATCAATTTTCCTGTTAAAGTAAGTTGAATTCAAACCTGAAGTGCTTACGCAAATTATCAATTTTCCTGTTAAAGTAAGTTGAATTCAAACCTAAAGTGCTTACGCGAATTATCAATTTTCCTGTTAAAGTAAGTTGAATTCAAACCTGAAGTGCTTACGCGAATTATCAATTTTCCTGTTAAAGTAAGTTGAATTCAAACCTGAAGTGCTTACGCGAATTATCAATTTTCCTGTTAAAGTAAGTTGAATTCAAACCTGAATTGCTTACGCGAATTATCAGTTTTCCTGTTAAAGTAAGTTGAATTCTAACCTGAAGTGCTTATGCGAATTATCAATTTTTCTGTTAAAGTAAGTTAAATTCAAACCTGAATTGCTTACGCAAATTATCAGTTTTCCTGCTAAAGTAAGTTGAATTCAAACCTGAAGTGCTTATGCGAATTATCAATTTTCCTGTTAAAGTAAGTTGAATTCTAACCTGAAGTGCTTTTGCGAATTGTCAATTTTTCTGTTAAAGTAAGTTGAATTCAAACCTGAATTGCTTACGCGAATTATCAATTTTTCTGTTAAAGTAAGTTGAATTTAAACCTGAAGTGCTTACACGAATTATCAATTTTCCTGTTAAAGTAAGTTGAATTCAAACCTGAAGTGCTTACGCGAATTATCAATTTTCCTGTTAAAGTAAGTTAAATTCTTACCTGAAGTGCTTACGCGAATTATCAATTTTCCTGTTAAAGTAAGTTGAATTCAAACCTGAAGTGCTTACGCGAATTATCAATTTTCCTCTTAAAATAAGTTGAATTCTTACCTGAAGTGCTTATGCGAATTATCAATTTTCCTGTTAAAGTAAGTTGAATTCAAACCTGAAGTGCTTACGCAAATTATCAGTTTTCCTGTTAAAGTAAGTTGAATTCTAACCTGAAGTGCTTATGCGAATTATCAATTTTCCTGTTAAAGTAAGTTAAATTTAAACCTGAAGTGCTTACGCAAATTATCAATTTTTCTGTTAAAGTAAGTTGAATTCAAACCTGAAGTGCTTATGTGAATTATGATATTTTCTGTTAAAGTAAGTTGAATGAAAGATATTTTTTTAGAAATCTGAAGATCATTTTTAGGTGTCTCATAATAAATTTCACTGGATTTGTTTTCACTTTTATTCATTATAAATATTGTCTGCTATTACAGAACCTCCCCACATATTTGTATGAGGTCATCTTCAAAATCCCCTCAAAGGGTTTTACCACCTGTATTTTGTGTCTCAACATTTTTTGAATTAAAACATGCCGAAAAGTTTTTTTAAGTCTACTCGCACCCAGCACCTGAGTTAATTCCTGAAAACTCAGGTTGGCAATTACCAACCCAACTTCCTTTCACTGTATTGTATTTCCATTCCAAACAATGATTGTTTATCTGCCAACCCCATGCAAACTACGGTCAAGTAGTTCAAGGCTATTTGTGTGTATAAGATTACAGAAGCCAGTGAAGAGTAATCAGGGCACTTTTGTGATTGAAATCACTCATCTGTGTTAAGTGTCTTAGTGGGAGAAATTTTTTGCAAACTGGTGATCAAAATAGTTGTGCCTGAAGTGATGTGTGCAATAATTGTGAATGATTGATGGACCATTTCTCCTAAGGAAAGATATTGCTTCATGAATGCATTTCCTTCCCATTCAGATTGTAGGAGAAGCATGGTTGAAAGCAACAAGCCTAAAATCTCTCGGCCTTACCAGTGGCAATGCAATTTTAAGGTAAAGGTTTTGTTCCTATTTCCATATTTAAGCTTTTTAAATCTTTACAATTCTGAAATTTAACTTTTATTTCTGTCTAATAGATTAACTTCTTAGTTTAATTTTCAGCTTTTCTTATCTCAATTGTTTGTTGTACCCATATAATGATTCTTTGTATACCTGTATGATGGAAGCTAAGGGTCCCACATGTATTTTGTAGCATAGCCAAGCCAAGGAATTTGGAGATATAAGTTGTCTACATTTATATATACTGGCATTAGTGGGAGGGGGAAAATCCAGTAAGGCCCTCTCATCTAGAGAAAGCAATTTTTACAGAGAACACAAGATGCACTGAGCCTATCCTTAGCATAGTGTAACATAAATCATCAGTTTATGTGGAGGGTAAGAATCTTGTGAATACCTCAAAACACAGAAGTGACTAAAGATTGAATCTTTGAGTCATTAATACTATAATGTCTAAATGTATTAACCTCTAATTGTAATCTTTTGGTAATTTTATATACATTCCTGTTTTGTGACATTATTTATGTAATTTCTTAATAATTTTATTATGTTTAATTATGTAAATTCTCCCAGTTATAATTTTTCATTGTATACCGTTGTGAAAGGCCCAAATGATGATTTTGTGTAAACAGTGATTCCCTAAAATTGTACAACATCTGCAACCATATACACATTATATAGGTTATAAAAATGACCATTTACCATGTATGAAGATACACATAAAGGCCATCCTATTGAAAAGAATAATTTCTGAAAAATTCAGAAGAGTTTTACATTGTATGGATGTAAGATTACCTTGTAAATTAATTGATGCTATGCATTGTAAAGTACTTTTCTTGACAACAACATTATCTAAATCTGATGTTTGTTGTTATTTTATCAAATAACAATTAGGTATCAGTTTAGATCTTTGTAAACTCTTATAAACTCCTAATCTTTCAGACACATGTTCAGAGCTACAGCCCTGCCACCACCTCCTAAGCAACAGGTAGTTTCTCAAAAAATATCACCTGAACCCCCTAAAGCCAATATGGACACTGCCAAGCCTGAAGTACCTGTCTTAGATGAAGTAGAATCATCGACTTCAAAACAGGTAGATCCAGTTTTACTACCCTCAGTGAAAGTCAGTGATTCACAAATTACATCAACAAATAAAGCAGACAGTGAAAATGAATCCCACGACCCAAGTGTAGATGTTAAAGGGTGTGCAGGAACTGATTTGGAACTGATGGACACATCAGATGTGTCATCCTCCAAGCAAACGGTAGAGAGTGTGACTCCTGAATCATCTAAAAACCAGCAAAATAAAGTTAATGAGAGTACAGGTGATTCTAAGAAGGAGAAACAAACCAATTGCAACTGACGTAACCATGGAAACTTCCACAGGGGACACAGTAATGGAATTAGAAGAAAAAGAAAGTAGGTCTGAAAAGAATAGTATGAACTTGCCCTCAACCTCATCTGGGGCAAGACTAAAACAATTGAAAGATTCAGATATGATGGATGTGAGTGAGCCAGTACCGTCCTCATCCAGCAAGACGGAGGAGAAGAAGACAGTGAAATCTTTTTGAGGGAGCATGGAGCAGGTGGTGTGGACCTGGATGCAAAGACCAGAGAGAGGATCGAGAAGTTGATTAAGAAGGAGGAAGAGGTAAGCCAACCCATCTGAGGATAAAGGTCATGTCACATGGGTTATAGAGGTGCTACTCTGAAGAAGGGGTTTTCATATAGGGGTACTACTCTGAAAAGGGGTTTTCATATAGGGGTGCTACTCTGAAAAAGGGGTTTTATATAGGGGTACTACTCTGAAAAAGGGTTTCATATAGGGGTACTACTTTGAAAAGGGGTTTTATATAGGGGTACTACTCTGAAAAAGGTTTTTTTTATATAGGGGTGCTACTCTGAAAAAGGGGTTTTCATATAGGGGTACTACTCTGAAAAGGGTTTTTATATAGGGGTGCTACTCTGAAAAAGGGGTTTTCATATAGGGGTACTACTCTGAAAAAGGGGTTTTATATAGGGGTACTACTCTGAAAAAGGGGTTTCATATAGGGGTGCTACTCTGAAAAAGGGGTTTTATATAGGGGTACTACTCTGAAAAGGGTTTTTTATATAGGGGTACTATGAAAAAGGGGTTCATATAGGGGTACTACTCTGAAAAAGGGGTTTTATATAGGGGTACTACTCTGAAAAAGGAGTTTTCATATAGGGGTACTACTCTGAAAAAGGAATTTCATATAGGGGTACTATCTGAAAAGGGGTTTATATAGGGGTACTACTCTGAAAAAGGGATTTCATATAGGGGTACTATGAAAAAGGGGTTTTCATTTTTTAAGTTACAGCATGAGCCGCTTCCTAGGTCATCAAATGTGATTTTTCTCAGAGAAATAATCCCATTGACTGTCTATCTGTATTTTGTAAATGTTAACGAAAAAAAAAGCTTTTTTCATCTACTGTTACTGTACTACCTGTTTACCAAGTAAAACAAATTTGTATCTAGATTCTGTTGAACAAAACTGCAACAGAAAAGAGTCCATTGGATGATTATTTAGTTTTATACCATTTCTCGTACTGATGCTTTCAATTCAAGAAATGTATAAATTTTGCTTTGCATAAATAAGTTAATCATTGTCAGCCTTCATGCACATTATACCTTTTGGGTGCTGAATCTGGTTTGATATGGTAAGATAGAAAATAAGTCTGGGGATGAAATTGATTTTGTGTACTGCATCCATGAGCTACATGATGAGCTAACACAGTTGCCCGTTCTATGTGAAATGATACACCTCAGCATCTGTATAATGAACTATCTTGCAGTAATTGAACCTGGTAGAGGGATGCATATACAGCATCTTTGAATCAAAAGGAAGCCAGATTCTAACCTTAGGAGGAACTTAGGCAGGCCATGCAGTTGCACATACATTTCATGTACAGTTTACATATGTCTGTTTACACAAGTGCACTGAATATAGTCAAAGGGGAATATATTTCCCTGCCCCTTCCCCAATCACAAAAATAAAGGTAAAATTATTCATTGAACTTGGGCAAAAGGGCTTTAAGCAGCCAAAATGCATGAAAAGGTCTTCAACAAATTTACATGTAGACTACCAATTTTTATTCCAAAATTGAATGAAAATCAGCAATATTTGTGTACCTTATAAATTTGTTGGCCCTAACACCTCAGGATACATTCAAGGTTATTTTAGTGTAAATCATTTTAGTGGAATATTATTTTTTCACTGATGCTGTTTTTGGCAAAATTTCAGAATGGTCAGATCTATGACCCATTCTGATTCGATCTATTTACGTAAATTAAGTCATGTTTTCTTTTTTTCTCTTTTGGAGATGATAGAACAAATGAGCAATGCCTTTTCTCAAACCAATGAAGGTCAGATGAAGAAGGAACAGAGGTCAAGAAAGCCAGTCCCACAGCCCACTCCAAGTGCCACTCTTTCTTTCAATGATTTTAAGGTAATTTCAGAATTTTGGAAATATTTCTTTATACTTCTTCTCTGAATTAGTAATAAAAATCCACTTTGGAAAAGACAATATGCATCATTACTGGTAGCTATCATCTTTCAGATTGTCTGCTTTTAATCGTAGCTGCAGGGTTGGGGTAATCTCAGGTGTGTAGAATTTGAATGAAAACCTGTTAGTAACAGAAGACCTATCCCATCATCTTTCTCCTTTGTTTCCTTTCAGTTCCTCTAAATTGTTCACATAACTGGTCCATAACAAATTCCTCTCAAACCTTTCTACTTTATTTTAGTTCGACTATTCAAAGAATAGTAGAGCTATTCTACTATCCCTGGTGTCGGTGTCGGCGTCCTGGTTAAAGTTTTGGTTAAAGTTTACATAACTTATATTATGAATGGTGTACATTCATGTGACTTGGCATAGGGGTAGAGAACATGGGTACTGATCAATTGAGCATGATTGGAGGGTTGTGTGTGCATGCTAATTATAATATTTGCATAACATTTAAAAGATTTGTCAGATTTAAAGTTTTGGTTAAAGTTTTCATAACTTATGATGAATGGTGTACATTCATGTGACTTGGCATTGGGATAGAGTACATGGGTACTGCTCAAATGAGCCTAATTAGGGGTTGTGTGTGCATACTATTTAGCTTATTTGCATAACAATGAAAATATTTGTCAGGTTAAAGTTTTCATAACTTAAGTTATGAATGGTGTACATTCATGTAACTTGGCATAGGGGTACTGTTCAAGTGAGCTTGATTTGGGTTTGTGCGTGCATACTAATTAGCTTATTTGCATAACAGTGAAAATATTTGTATCTATGATATCTCTTAAATAAAGTGGATATGGGAATTTTGTTTGCACAAGTGATCATATATGTAAAGAGCATTCTTTGCACTAAATGGTGAGGTAAAGTGAGCATATTAATTAGGTTATTTGCATAACAATAAACTTTTGTTTATTCATGAAAATAAGTTATTTGAAACATTCATGTAACTTGGCAGAGGGGTAAGGGCATGGGTACTGTTAATGAATGGTGTACATTCATTTGTAACAATGAAAATATTTTGTCAGGGTAAAACAGTTTTCATAACTTATGGACTTGGTATGGTGGTAGAGGACATGGTCAAATGGTACTGTTCAAATAAAGCACGATTATTTGTGTACATTTATGTGCCTTTTCTGATACTAATTAGCTTATTTGCATAACAATGAAAATATTTGTATCTATTATATGTCTTAAATTAAAGTGGATATGGGAATTTTGTTTACACAAATAATCATATATGTGAAGAGCATTGTTTGCACTTAATGGTGAGGTGTAATGTACATATTATTTAGGTTTTTGCATAAAATATTCTTTCTGCAAATGTTTAGCATTCATGAGATAATAACTTGGTGAATGGTGTACATACAGTTGTAGGTTAGAGGACATGGGTACTGTTCAAATAAGCATGATTGGGGGTTACGTTTTCTGATACTAAATTAACTTATTTAGCATAACAATGAAAATTTGTATTTATGATATCTCTTAATATAAATTGGGTGTGGGGATTTTGTTTACACAAATGATCAAATATGTGAAGAGCATTGTCTACACTTAATGGTGAGGTGTAGTGTGCATATTAATGATTTTATTTGCATAACAATAGACTTGTACAAATTTAACCTGAGATAATATCTTGGTTCAGTGGCAGACGGCTTTGGTACTGTTCATTTGATCATGATTGGGGAATGTGTATGCATACTAATTAGCTTATTTGCATAGCAATGGTAATATTTCTATCTGTGGTAGCTCTGAATTAAAGTGGGTGTTGTGATTTTGCTTAAACAAATGATCACACATTATCTATAATTGTTCATTGTTCACACTTAATGGTGAGGAATTGTGTGCATATTAATTAGGTTATTTGCATAAAAATAGACTTGCTGCAAAATGTTTGACCCGAGATCAAAAATATATGGCAGGCAAGACTTACTAACCTCTCATTTCTAGTTTTCTTATGATATTGACATTCCTGACATGAATATGAATCAAAATGATTGTCTTGCCATGAATTAAGAAGCAAATAAAAGTGTCCTTGCTTCTAACAAATTTTAAATTAGGGGTTTAGGAAATATAAACAATAAGTGGAATGTAGGGTAGAAGATGACCTGATGATAAAGTAGCTGAAGGAGTTGGGATGGGGGTGGGATTTCATGTGGGACAGGATGGAATTGTATGTAGGGCAGGGTGGGTGGGATGTTGGCCAGGATGCGTTGGCATGTTAGACAGGGTGGGTTGGCATGTAGAACAGGGTGGGTTGGCATATGGAACAGGGTGGGTTGGCATATGGAACAGGGTGGGTTGGCATGTGGAACAGGGTGGGTCGGCATGTGGACAGGGTGGAATGTCATGTGGTGGAGTGTCATCTGGATTTCAGTTGTGATGGCATGTGGTGGTGGAATGACATAGAGTATCTGGTTTTCAGGTGTGATTGCATGGAGTATAGGCATATGATGACATTTGGGACAGGTTTGGATGAAATGTGGGACAGTCTGGAATATGCATTATTAGCAGTGAGGGGATTTGTATCGTTTCCAATGTCTAGTTTGTCATACGTTAAGCAGTATTGTTTTGCATAATTTTGCTTTAATGTTATTGTACATTTTTCATGTTGCTTGACTTTCTTGACACACATATTTCCTAAATTGGAAGTTGTATTACAATCCAGGATGTAGTTCTGGGAATGTGTAGGGGTTGGGGTAGGGTACAGGTGCGAAAGGAGGCTTAATGACATTTTTTCATTAACATTGGTAAATTAGGGCCTCTCCTTTCTATGTTGTTCAATGGTAGAACTATAAGAGGTGTTATAGTTTGAAAGACTATTAGCTTTTACACATTTTCGGATTTACTGCATGGGTGAGCTAACCTTGAGCTTTGTTGTTTTGTCTTAAAATATCTGGGAAAACTCTCAAAGATATTTTGAAGCTTTAAGTAAAATGTTGTGAATATTAAGAATGCAAATGAAAATGTAAGTGCATCTTTCAAAGCTCAAGTAATTTGAAATCATCTGCTTTTGCTACCCTATTTTCTGTATATACTTCCCTCAATAAGCCTTTAAGCTCTTTATTAGCTCTTTCCTAGCTCTTTACTAGCAATAAGCTCTTTACTAGCTTTGAAAAGTCGAGCATACTGTCCTTTTGACAGTTCTTGTTATATCATGTTAAGCAATATCATCTGCTCTGTTCTATCTATCTACCCCCATCTCCCAATTAAAAATTAAAATCGGTGAAAAGGGAAACAAATAAAGTACCTCCCTAGTTTAAAACTGAATACTTTTATTTTTCTTAATTGCTCTTGCACCCTTAAGTTTACCGTCACATTGAATGCATCTTATGGTCTTAACAATTATTTGCATATATTGTAGTTTCTTTGGGTAATATTACCTTTACAGTTGACCAATCAATCAATTATGATATTATGGTTTTGATTTACATATATCCAGTCTATTCCTCTTGAGTCTCAGTGAAGAAATTAAATGTTGCATTCACTCTTTCTTACATAGTATCTTATTTTGATTACATTTGTAGTTTCCTAGTGAACAGAAACAGCCTAAACAATCATCAAAACTGAAAGAACAAAAAGAAGAGAAAATACAGGTATGTAGTCCTAAGTTGAACTATTTCAATTTATTAACATCTTTGGAGCACTGCATATCTTTTTTAAACTCCCACCCAAGGAAGTAAATAACAGGGGCTCAATTTTTGAGACTCGTTGATCAAATTTGATATTATCGGTAAATCTGATATCAGGTCAGTGAAACTTGATTAGGTTTAGAATAGGAAACAAGACAGTTTGAGGCTGTGTTGCCAATTGATAAGCTGTTTAGCTCAACATCCCTTTAAGGGATTTTGAGCTTAAGCAATAGCCAGCCAAAATCCAGATATTCGCTGATATAACGAGTGTTGTTTTTGCAGCGTTTATCATATCCTAAGCATTTATTTGACATTTTGCTGTGTTGCCATGTTTGCCTAACATAAATTGATCCGTGGATACATCAACACTTTGTATTGGTGCGTAGTTTTAACAACTTTTGCATTTCAAATCTCGCCAAATATGACTTTGAAAAATTGGTTTTCACAACATTGACTCAGGAATTTACCATCGAACATTTTCAAAGGAAAAAGAATGTGCCAATTGGACTATAATAATCCGTTTGGGATTTGTTCCACAGTATAGCCAAATTGGGAAATAGCACTGTGGTTAATAGCTTGTTTGGGCTATGACTTGCATTAAAAAAAAATTTAAAACTAAATAGCCTGAATGGACTATACTATCAATATAGCCCAATTGGCACATGTACTGAAATATTTGATTGAATTGACAATAAAGCATGATTTACTGTATGAGCTACCTATTCACATATCTTTCGTCTGTCATTGTGAAAAGATAGCTTGAAATGACCTAAAGCTTATATCAGAGATATGTTACTTTAGCTGCTTATATAATACAGTTGTTGTGTGTTTGGCTTTAAATCCTTTGAGGTATCTGAATTTTAATACTGATTAAACAGGGTGGTATACAGTATGTCAACCTACTGTGGGGTAATGATTATCATACTTGTCTACAGACCATGAGGCTCTGGGTTGAAACCTGGGTTGGGGAAACTCTTATTCCGTTAAGGAGATATTCAAGTTGAAAGCTTCGTCTTAACTGTGTAGAAATGACTGGTGTAGTAATTCTACTATAGAAAGTTGCCGTCTTCATCCTCACATTCTTAACAATTTTTAATGTATTTTAAAGACAGTTTATTCAATTTTTTCACTATTTGAATTATTTTCCTCAAAACTTTCTTCAGGTGGTAGGTGGTAAATTATAAATACCTTTCCTAGATTTAGTTTTACTACTTTTTTGACATATCCAATGGTTTTTAAGCCACAAAATCACATGACCAAATATGATAGAATACATAAAGACTTTGAGAAATCTGAGGCTATGACATTACAACTAATCTGATTTCATTCCTTTCTACACAAATGATACCAAACTTTAAAGTTAGATATCTCCTTAACGGAATAAGTTTTTTGAATAAGTTTTACCCTTGTACATAGCAAAGAAACAGAAAGCATATTCAATCCCACATATCTGACTTTGAAGTAAACACACAATTACAATGGCGTGGTCGCATATCGCCTGCGTATCGGTTATGATAGTAACAATGCTATCACGAACGCTTAATACGACCTGGATGAGAACACAGGTGGAAAACGAAGCGTGCGGACAGACATAACATTGACAACCAAGTCAATGTCCACGGCCTTTGATAACCACTTGTGGTGCACTGGTGTGTCTACCCAACCCAGGCTTGAACCCAGGGTCTCATGGTCTGTAAACATGTATGATAACCGCTACACCACAGTAGGTAGATGCATGTTTAATGAATTGTCAGTCTCTTTTAAATGGAAAGTTAGCCAACCATGACTTGATGAGGAGGTTGTGTGTGATTGCTTGATACAGCACAGTGCAGTCAATCATTTCAGTTAAGTTTCAGCAAGAGAAGAAGAAGTCAGTTGAGGAAAAGTTTAACAGCTGAAGAGGAATCCAGTCAGGATTTGAAAAGCTTCCTTTTTCCCCTCCAAAGATAGAACATATAATAAGTCCTCTTAGCATTTGAAATGGCTTTTGAAATATGAATCCTTTTAAATAGCACACTGTAGTGTATTCTTAAATCATTCACATCATCAAAGACTCTACACCCAACATCACATATTCAAATGAAATAAAAGCTCCATTACACAGTGGGGCAACTAGAGTTATGGGGCCGGGGCCCATGGGGAATATGGCACTTTTGGCCCCATAACAAAGATATTGCAGTGTCATTGTCCAAGGCTAAAGTGAAATTGATTTTGCTCAGGGCCTGTGAGGTTTACCCACCCCTCCAGACATTCCCAGCCTTTTGTTGCTCTGCTACTGATCAAACATGTATTCCTTTCAAATCAGGCTTATACCCACTACCTCCCCCTCAAAAATAATATTTTTTTAAATGTTGTGCTACTACATGATGTTCTAGCATCACATATTCAAATGATATTAAAACTTCTATTGCATTTCCCCAAAATATACATCAAACGTGTATTCTTAACAACCTCCGCCTACTCAACTTAACAAACCCACTCAATAGATAAACAGGCTTATACCCACCCCCAAAATATATGTTGAGCTACATTATTGATGTTCTAATTTTTTTTAAACAGTAAGTTGAACTTTTAAAGCAAATTCATTCAACTTAATCTGTATGTTATAACGATATACAAAATATATTTCAGCTTTTCTTGTATAGAAATCATGTTATATAAACAATGCATATAATAATGTATGGTAGTCCAGCAGATTTGGTGGAAAATTGTTCACTTTTTGATAAATTTTTGGCACAGTTTCTGGTCATGCCCTAAAAATACATTTTAGATGTGGAGCCACTAAAAATTCAACTTTTGGTTGCCATGGCAACCATTTTTCATCATTTTGGGCAGTTTTCTCATATATAACCAGTGGCAGATCCACGATTTTTTAAGGGGGAGACAAAATTTGACCTCTTACACTTGACCAATGGTTTTGCATTCATTTTAAGACAAATAGCCATAAATTTCATCCAAAAGAAGTTGTCATGGCAACCGTTGTAATAAACCAATGCTTTATGTGTTGAATACCATTATTTGAACATTTGAGGTCATTCTAGCATATCACTGATAAATGCAAAACAGATTAACATATAACTGACCCAGAATTATACATTCTTGTTGCTTAAATGATACTACAATACACATGGCCATCCACCAGTGGAGCTTGGGTGTGAAGGAACATCCCACAACCACACCCACCCTCACCACCTTCCCACAATTTTTAACATATTTTTGATGGATTAGAAACCCTAAAATGTAGTTTTCCATAAAAATGACCAAGAATTATAAATTCATGGTAGAGAAGGGAGGCACCAGAGGGCTGGTGATGTGGTGCTACATGAAGTGCAAGTGTGTCAAGTCAACGATGCCACCTTGATATTAGATGTGTACTGCAATAATCCCAAAAGCAGTGGTAAAAGGCGCTGGCAAGCTGAAGTTATCATAGTTGATAAGAGTTCAATCGTATGGGTAGCGATGATTTTGAACGGGTTGTTGGACCATTAAGGTCACATCAGGAGGCATGACCAAGTATTAAAAACACTTTTTAGTGGTGAAGTGCAAGTGTGTCAAGTCAACGATGCAGTGTACTGCAATAACCCCAAAAGCAAGGCACGGATCGAGGGCAGCAACCAACATTGGGCCACCAGATTGATTATTGGCCAGATTGGCAACCGGGCCGGGAACCGGTGATGATGTGTTGCCGGTTTGCTGTCGGATACCGGCCAGTGGACCAACGGGAGGCCGGCAGTGGCATGCTGTCAAATGTGCTTAGCTGCTGGTTGCCACTGTTTGCCACTGGATCCCGGCCAGCGGGCCACCGTCGCCATGCTTACTGGCACTGTTTGCTGTGAATGTGAGACTTGTTTAGAGGATGCAAAAGAGATTGTGTGTTATCAAAAATAATATTTTACCTAAATTATTACCCCACCAACCATTAATTCTACCTTGGAGTGAGTATTTCTGTAGGACAGACATATTTTTGTCCAAGAATTGTTATTTTGGTGCATACCCTCACTTGAAATGCTGCTCCACACCCCTCTAATTTGAAATGGTGGTTGGTCTCAAATGCCATTTGAGATAAAGGACAATGTTATCGAACTGTTTTAGTAGAACAAGGCGATGGAATATAAGACTGATCACCATTGCTTTTATTCTTATTCCCAAATATTAAATTCTGTGGAGAAAAAAATACAGAAAAAGGCAACATTGGTTGATTACTTTTCATATTCTCCTAATACTTATCAAAGTTTCTTCTACTTTTGTTGCAAAGCCAATTTCATGGTGGATGTTTAAGATGCTCTTGATGCAGTAGACATATGAATGATTCTAGCAGAAATATCATTTTATAGTGCAATAATTGGATAAATTATCTCATAAAATGTGTGTTTACATCTAGAAAGTGTTGATCAGTATCATTCTCCTAAACACATCTTCCTGGTCAAAAGTATTTGAGACCAACCATGCATCCATTAGCATATGAGATTTCACAAACCGAACAAAATGAAGTAACAAACCTATTCATGAATCTGGTTTGATATGAATATCATTATCATTTTCACCCAAAAAGTCACAGTAAGTATTGCATCTTAAAAATGTTTGCAAAAATTCACTATACTGTATGTAGTTGGCATGGCAACTTAACTTTCTGATTTTATAATAATTGATCTAGAAACTGATCAATATTAAAATTTGTGTACATTTTTCAGTTGAATGCAATACAAATAAAAACATTGTTTGGTTAAACTTTTTGTTAAGAAATCCCAATTTTCCATGACTTGTTCTTCTCCTCAAAAATTTGTTGCAGCAAATCATAACCAGAAACTTAATGTAACAAATAATGCGACCACTTATCTTAATCAAAATAACCACTCAACCACATAATATGGACTTCATTCATTGCTAATTTGATACTCAACACCAACTTCCACAACAACCCAGGACCAAATGGAGAACTAGTACAATGGAGCCATTGGGAATTTTAATCACAATTGCTTGTGGTTTTAAGAATAAAGAAAATATTGAGGAAAAGTCTGACCCGACCTGCTTATATATCAGGTTGGGTCTGACTGTTTGAAATTTTAAGGAGTATGACAACTAATGCAAATAATGCTGGTATATTCAACATATAAAACATTGATTTATTACAACGGTTACCATGACAACGAATTATATTTGATTAAATGTATCACCTTTTATCTTAAGATGAATGCAAAACCATTGGTCAAGTGAAAATCTTGGATCCACCACTGGTTATGTATGAGAAAAATGACTAACATGATGAAAAATGGATGTCACAGCAACCAAAAGTTGAATTTCTGATGGCTCCACATCTGAAATTTATTCTTAGGACATGATCAACAACTGAGCCAAATTTCATGCTTTTATTAAAAAGTAAACAATTTAATAGAATTATGGCCCAAATCCACTGGACTAGTGTCTTGGTGTAATGTATTCATAATGTTAACGTACTTTGGATTAACGTATATGTACATGCTGACTTTTTGAAAACTGAAATGGCGTCAACATTTCTAAGGCTAAGAAGTGCACAAATTGCTTTCTATTACAATAAATGATGATCCTTATCGAAAAATGGGCTGCAATTTTCAGGAAACGTCAAATTTTGATAAAATTTTCAATAATTTGACTAAATTTTCATTCAGTGTTTTCAACTTCATTCTAAAAATTTGACCTTCCAACAGGAAAGAAAGCATACAACCGAGGAGAAATCCTCTCAGGAATCAGTTTCCCCTTAAAAATTTTGTCCATTTTGGAAAATATCTTTCATTTTTGGACAATTTTTATGATTTTTGCAAAATTTTCTTTCAATTTTCAGGAATATTCTTTCATTTTCGAGCAGATATGTTAATTCTATACAATTTTTTTCATTAAGTTTACCAATCGTTTTTCAAATTTATGGTAAAAATTTCCTAATCTGACCTTTCAACCAGGAAAAAAGCATACAACTGAAGTTCCCTAAAGGAAATTTTTTCAGGAAATCTTGCCAAATTTTCATTTTTTTTTAATGATTTTAACACTTATTCCCTAAAATTTACCAATTCTTTTCAATTTAATGTTTGTAATTTTTCAATTTTACCTTTCAAATGGGAAGAAAGCATGCAACGGGGAAGGTGAAATCCTACCCGGGAGGCAGTTTTATTTTCATATTAGGTATATGTTAATTTGAGGTCATCGGTAAATCTTATAGTTTACAGCCCCCAGCCAAAATGGTCTACATAACGTGCCTGATCCCTCCAGAAAGTAAGAGAAGAGGGGAAGGGGGACAAGTCCTGTCCCCCTGTTTTCCTAGGAATTATTGCCCTGGTACCACTTGTTATTTTTAGCTCACTGAGCAAATGGTTAGCAAGATGTAATATTCAATTTCCAATTGAACATCCTTTTGACCTTTGTGTTTCTTCCTTATAGCCGTGTGAAAGACAAGCCCTGGTGTTTTCGGCAGATGATGTCATTCCAACAGCAGAACAGCTCCAGGATCTTCCAGATGATTTTTTTGACGTTACAGTCCAGGACATACAGAGTTTGCTGTCGGATTTGAAATCTGACAAGTAAGTATGTCTCTTGAATTGTTTTAAAAGAACGAAAACTGTATAAACGAAGTTCAATTTAATTGCAAAATTTAATTTAAAAAAAAAATAAAGCCAAAACATAAATAACAATATTTTGATTATATGTGTTTTGTATGTATTATTGTTTCAACTATTCTTGGACCAAAACAAAATAACATTATTGCATATAAGAAAGGTAAATGGAACTCTTTTCTTTTTGGGTTATGTCAGTTTTATTTTTTTTATTTTCACTCACAGAGTTGGAAAGTCAGAGAACATGCTGGAAACAAAAGCGATGCGAGAAGAAAAAGTGAAGAAGGAAATGGAGAAATATGACAAAGTAAGAACTATATTTAAGCGTAGGTTTTTCAGGGGACCATCTATTTCCTCAAGGTCTAGCTGTGAAGTTTACTCATCCTTGCTCATGACCGCTGGCAAACCTCATGGAACTCCCAAAGTGATAACAAACTCTATGTCATCCAGCCCACAATTCCGATCAAATCCACCATCAACAACCTCTCGTATCGACAACGCTCATATTACCCATCTTAGAATTGGTCACACCCACCTCACTCACTCCTACCTCCTTATTGGCTCCCCCCAACCCCTCTGCAACAATTGCCACTGCACCCTCACAATCCATCACGTTTTCCTTGCTTGCCCCTTGTACAACCTTCCCATAACTTTCCTCGCTCCCCACAACTCAATTGCTGAGCTCTTCCAGAAAAATCCCTGGGATAAAATTATTTCCTTCCTTCATTATGCTTCCCTCTACAACCATATTTAATTCTCCTCTTCCACCCCCTCTCTACTTTCTTTTTGTTTCAACCATGCACCTCCCCTCTCAATCACAGCTTTCTGACCTTTTGTTCTTGAATTTTTCTCATTCTACCCCTGTTTCCTTTCCTTCCTACCTCTAGAATGGTCTAACCTCTCAGGCACAATTTGACCCTCGTTGTCGTGGTGCCGTTAAGGCCTCATCAAACAAACAAAACTTATCCTTATCCTTCCCATCATGAAACAAACTTATCCTTCCCATCATGAATTTATTTGAAGGTAGGTAACAGTAACATTGCTGAGGACAATGGTTGAACGTGGTGCAATCAGTGTTCACACTAGAGTTCAAATTTGTATCTATTATTTGGGGAGGGGTAGGGGTTCCCCTGGTGTATTTTTTTTGGCGTGGATTTTAAAATAAAAATTTTTTTTTTTTTGGGGGGGGAAAAATAGGCCAAAAATACAAACAAAAAAGCCAAAATTTGCTGCAAAAATTCCAAATCAATTTTGGCATTTTTGGCCATTTTTTTTTTTATTGAGGGGGGGGGGTGGGGGGGAGGGAAATCCCCCCCTTCATCAATTTTTTTTGTGCAGGAATTTAATAATATGTGCAGGAATCCTGCACCTCAATGTAAACACTGCATGCAATGCAGTCGTTTATGTGGATGGTTGTACCACTGGATGCTGTTTAGACTGGTATATTTGATGTTTCAGCATCTGACAGTTTATCATAGGTGCTTACATTATATCAACAGAAGAAACAGCATTTTCATTACGGTTTGTATTTTGGTCTCTATTATAACACCAAGCTAATCCTCAAATAATACTCAAATAAATTGAGAGTTGCACTGGTCTGTAGGATTTTCAGGCTTGAGGGAGGGGTGTGGGCTAGGTAGAGGTCATAAAGATTGTGCAGAGCAAAGAAAGACATTGCCATTAAATGTATATTGCTCTTATTATCTCATTTTACAAAATTGCTTTCAATAATAAAACAGTAGTTTTAACCAACTTACAAAGGGACCTACACAGGGTCTCAGTGAGCATGAAGATCATTAGGGTACTGTAAATTAGATGCAAGATGAAGAGTTGAGTAGAGTATGTTAATCAACTTACAAAGGGACCTACAGGGGGTCTCGGTAAGGTCATTAGGGTGCTGTAAATTAGATGCAAGATGAAGAGTTGAGTAGAGTATGTTAATCAACTTACAAAGGGACCTACAGGGGGTCTCAGTGAGGCCATTAGGGTGCTGTAAATCATATTTGAGATGAAGAATTGAGTAGAGTATGTTCATGCATCTGGTGTTTCACCCATAGGTTGTTCTCAGAGTTCACTTTCCCGACCGGCTGATGCTGCAAGGATTTTTCAAACCACAAGAAAAAGGTAAAGACAATATTTTGATACTTCCTTTGGGATTTGGGTGCATATTTATTGTTCTGAAGTATTTTCATTCATGCATGATTCTTTTTTAGAACTTCATATTAACTGTACAAGTTTTTAAAGGAGAAGTTTAGTTATCAAACATGTATATCTTGTGATAGAAAACACATATAGCTATGAAGAAACTATATTTTTATCAGGAGAATATAAAGTGTTAAAGCTGTGTATTAAATCATCAATTTAAGAATATTTATGTAGAAGGTGGCATTACACCCCCACTTTATTAACAATTGTTAATGTCTTTTGATGAAAATTTAATTTTTTTCAAGTAATTGAAAAATATTCTTTTCAAATTTTGTCTGAAAAGAAATAATATTTTCCCCCTCTTTTGCTTGACAGTGGAGGCTTTGTATGACTTCATCCAGAAAAATGTGACAAAGCAGCAGGCACACTTTTATTTATGTGAGTATTGAGCAAATTTTCCTAAACTAATCCCTAAACCAGATATTTGAGTTTTTTCATGGGTTTTGTTGATCTTTATAATTCAGTTCAAGTTGTCTCTACCTGTTCATACACTGTAAATTAGAATCATAATAGTGTAGTATGGGATTCCTACTTGGTTGATGGTTAAGAAAAGTTTTCATTGCTGTCTTACAAAGGAAAATTAGGTCACAAATGTGCTTTGTTACATGTGCATGGCAACCGAATACTGCATGGTGAATTTTCTTCCTAAGCATGTACCATATGTCAAAGATATGGTTGCCAACCGACTGTAAGATAAAGTTGGAGACTAAGAAATTGAATGCTATTTTAGAATAAAAAAACTAATGTAAATCATTAATTATTTAATGTTGTCCCAAACTGAAAGCTATCGATGCCATCAATATATTATCTGTCAAAGATGTGCATTACTTAGGAAAAAAGCATGGCATTCAGGTGTGTACATATTTTTCATTCTTTGTAGACATGAGAAGTTGGGTAAGCTAAAGTAAAATTAGTGAATAAGCGCCTCATAGCTTCCTGTTTCTTCAGTGCACTGGCTTTGTAGATAATGGCTGTTTATAATAGAATATGCAGATTACATGTACATTGTGTGGATATCTAATATATGTATATATATATATAAACATATGTATGTATGTATGTATGTATGTATGTATGTATGTATGTATGTTTGTATGTTTGTATGTATGTATATATATATATGTGTATATATATATATATATATATGTATGTATGGTGTATGTATGTATGTATGTATGTGTGTATGTATATATGTATGTATGTATATATATATATATATATATATATATATATATATATATATATATATATATATATATATATATATATATATATATATATATATATATATATATATATATATATATATATATATATATATATATATATATATATACATATATATATACATAAATATATATATATATATATATATATATATATATATATATATATATATATATATATATATATATATATATATATATATATATATATATATATATATATGAATATTTCTTCTCTTGTAGATACCACACCACCAAAGGAAATTCTGACAAAAAATCACAGACTTTATTTGAGGTATGTGTAGTCTTCTGTGCCCATATGTGTAGCCTTCTGTGCCCATACATGTAGTCTTCTGTGCCCATATGTGTAGTCTTCTGTGTAGTCTTCTGTGCCCATATGTGTAGTCTTCTGTACCCATATGTGTAGTCTTCTGTGCCCATACATTTAGTCTTCTGTGCCCATATGTGTAGTCTTTTGTGTAGTCTTCTGTGCCCATATGTGTAGCCTTCTGTGCCCATACATTTAGTCTTCTGTGCCCATATGTGTAGTCTTTTGTGTAGTCTTCTGTGCCCATATGTGTAGTCTTCTGTGTAGTCTTCTGTGTCCATATGTGTAGTCTTTTGTGTCCATAATCTTAGATCAGGATATTTTTCCAGTTTTATGTCACTTTATAGAAGTTTGAAAAATAAACTCTCTTTTGATAAAAGAATTTGCTACTAATGAAACATGAGGACTGAGAGGTATTTACCAACAATTTGAGTTTTGTTTCAAGTCAGATGTAAAGGCATTGAGTCATTTGTCTCATTTTTCATCTTTAGTAATTGAGGTTGAAACAAGAATCAAAATGAGGATGCACTCATAGTTTTAATAAACAAAACAGCTTGTCATTTTTAAATCAGTGATTTGTTTTTATTTTCTATTAAAACTGTCTGCTAATCGATATTTAGAAAATAAATATATTTCTTTAATCTTTCTCTTTAGGCAAAGCTCTGCCCTGCAGCTATAATCTATTTTGGAGCTGAGAATTGGGAAGGTTAGTGTTTATCATTGTTACCTAATTCCAGATATAGTTCATGTGCATGCTGTTAAGAGATTGTCACCCTACTTGAAATGTCTTCTTAGGATTATATGAAAACAATGATAGTTATTCTACTCACCTTGGTGTAAAGTCGAGGAAGACTAGTTTATGTAATTCTTATTCACATGAGAAAACATTAAACATTTTATATCATTTTGCATATTTTTTATTTAGAAACTAGAAAAATGTTTTTACTTTCACTGCAGGACAATATTTATCAGAGAAAGCGCTGGTGAAGAAAGTGCCCCTCATTGAAGCAGAGAAAAAGGTTATTACAGAAAGGTAAAATCAACCAAGAGTATATTCTCTATTTTTGTGTAGAAACAGGGAAGTTTGCTTACAGTACCTTTATCTCTACACCCCTGTGGAACTACACTTATTTTCATTCCACTAAAGTTATGACAAAAAAAATACTCTCAAAATTCTTGAGAGAAGTGTGTAATGTGAATTTTTCTTATTCACATTTTGTTATTGTGTTTATACTATCTATAACATAATAAAATTTCACATTTTGTAATGTTGTTTATACTATGTATAACATAGTAAAATCTTCACCAATTTGTAATTCATTTGTATACCATCAGACATTTTACAAATGGTAGTTTTTAAATAGTACCCTCAGAATGGGCCATTTCTAAGTCGCAAAACCCATCGGATTCCATGTCTGTGGTGATACAACCTCCTCAGTTTATCAGCTTCATAATTTGATTAAGTATCCGTCAATGCTAGACCATGCAGGTGGAATTTAGGATAATGATTTAAAAGAGTTGATGCTTTTGTGTTTAAGACTTAAACATGACAATTTCAATTATTGTCATGTCTGGTTATATGGTGATTAAACATATGATCAAAATAACTGTGGTCATTGACCCCAATATGATGAAAATTGATTTTGATAATCCAAATGGTAAAGCTCATAATCAGGTACAAGAGATCTTGTTAGGGGCTACAGGAAGTGAATTAGTTCTGTGTTGGAGCCAAACTCATATTCAAAAGGTACTGAGTTTCAATCCCAACACATTGTGTCTTTGATTACGTCTCTTTATTTCTTGTTTTCCAGTTTATCTTTATCAACTGTAAATGGGTATCAGTTTACCCAAGAAAAGTCAGGAAATCTGATCAGAGAAAAGTGACAACTCCCTGATCTGCTTGCACCATTGAAATGGGATGAGCACCGGCCTTAATGTCGTATATAGCAGAGCATATTTTGCCTTTGACCATTGCAATTTTTATGTGTCATACACCTTTAAGGCAGTATCAATTAGAAAAGACTTGATTCCCACAGTAAATGATAATTTAAGTCTTGTTTCAAAGTCGAGACTCAGTAGGTTATGGAATAATGGGATGTTTATTGTTAGCCCAATTCATGGAAACGTAGCATTTGGTTTATTTTTTTTTTTAAATTAGATTTCTGATTGGTTTAAGGTAAATCTCATAGATACAGTGTTAAAGTCACAATATAAATTCTTCCATTGGTTATTTATTGTGCATGCCTTACACTGATTGGTGCATTATCGAGTAGGCATGGTTTGTCAAGCTTAGCGAGTCTTCTGATCCGAGAGCTCTTCCGGGTAACATCTCTGAGAGAGAGAGTTTGGTTTTGAGAAGTTGATAATAACGGAAGCAAGTTTTTTTACTGAAAAATTAAACGTGAATAATATTTTTTGAACTCCACTAACTTTGTGATATTATTTTGCTGATTACTGAAGATAAATTGGAGGTAATCAAGAAATTAAGAAAATAAATTTACTGTATGAACCGTTTTACCAATGTTTATCAAGAGTTTTCTTTCATTTCGAGTGATAATGTTGACTTGTTAATATACTGCTTACATGAATAAACTAAACAATTTTGTTAAAAAAATCCTGAGTGGACAAAATATTTGCAGGAAAAAGGATTTTGACTTTTCTTTGATGCCTGGAAAACCAAAATTTGACATTAAGGCTCTTGTGGTTCAGGAAGGGTTTTAGATAAGAAAGTTAGCTGTACATTGACATCCAATGTAACACCCATTTTCACTACATCCATTAGAAGGGTTGAATGTGGTTTTGCTGTATTTCATTTTTGAAGTAGATTAGAAAACCTTTAAATGATTGTTTTACTAAATAACGAGCTCATTTGACTCATTTCTTGTAGCAATATCCAAGCTGAGGCTAACGCTCCATCTTCTTCACAACAAAGCAGGAGAAGGCAGATTCAGGAAACCAGGGAACCATCTTCATCTTCATCATCATCTGATGGCAAAGTCCCAAAGTGGTTCAAAATAGGTAGGTACCAAATAAGGGCCTAGTGACACATAGATTGAATATTAAATAAATTGTCTGAAATTCATGAAGAAAACCAAATTCGGTTAAAACTGGTATTTCAGTTCTTTTCCATTATTTCCACATCATTCATTAATTCAAAAAAAAAATTATGATGATAAAAACAATGGATTTTGTCTACAAATGGAAAGGGGAGCACAGCTGGACTTGACCAAGAATTTTCAAACATGATCATACATGATACATCATACATGGTAGGTCAACTTCAATGGGAAACTTGTTACAGCAGTCATCAATTTCTAAATCTGAAGCACAACATATATAGAATTACATTAAAATATTCACTGCACCTTCCACTTACTATTTAATAAAGAGTGCATAGTAAAGCTTATTATAAACCGTTCAATAAACATTGCTTATTCACTCAGAACAATAGAAAATCTGTACCAGTACTTGACCGGCGTAAGTATCTATACACGATTAAAAAAATGGAACGTTTCTGTGATTGTTTGGGATGGCACTATAAATAGCACACAAGAATATTGAAGTCACACAGCCAGATTGTGCAGATGTTATGGTAAAATGTCATGGTTTCTAATTTATGTACTTGAAATATTACAAATCATTATGTTTACAAAATTTGAGTTTTCAAAATGGCTGTTTTGCACCTAAAAGCCTAGGTGTATTGTCTATTATTTCAAAACTGCATGGTAAACATATCAAATGGGAGTGGATAATATTTAGCCATGACAATAATGAAGGTATTTTCATGAGTTTTAAGTTCCCCCTAGCAAAGATATTTTTCTCAGATGTATTTCAAATTTGAAATATGTAAACATTGCATGAGGCTCTAACGTTAGGATAGCAAAGGATCATGGGAAATATCACAAAGTGGCGGCTTCCATGCAGCAAAATGTTCCTATTTTTAGGAACATAACATTTGTGTTCCCATTAATGCTCCTGGGACTGATGAATGTCTTGAGTTGCTTATGTGAAAGAGCATTAAAATCTGAGTGCATTAGTTTTGGAAATGTTTTAAATGCTTATTTTGTTTCTAAGTTAAGAATGTATGCCACTCTTCATGGAACGGTTTATGATTAGCTTCCCAGATAAGCTATGGCCATCAAAGAAAATCCCCACTTGAGAGAACAATTCTCGAGGTCGGACATTTGGGAATGTTGTGGTGCACGGCGACGTAACAATGCTTTTTTGACGATTTCAAACTTCAGTCAAAGGGAAAACAACTCCCAGTGTGTTTTTTTCTATGAATCATGAATAGAATTTGTATACTATTCCCTTGTGTATTTTTCTCTACTTACCCCAAGTCAAGATTTATAGACAGGACGCGACAACTTCAGTTTAATGAAAAGCAAATATGCTACAAAGTACAAATAAGGTAAAAAAGGATTTTGAAGGAGGGGGAACGTTCCAGTATTTTTTCTCCAACTTTTTTGTATTCTGAATGTTTGCAACCTAACATGATTTTGTGGTTCCCCTACTTTCCACTTTATCCCTGCCCCACTTTTGGCAGGAAAATTTAGCTTATGTCCAGATATGTATACTATTTAAAAACATGTAATCTTCTAGCACTTTGTTTAGTGAAAATGGTTAAATGCCAGAGCATTTAGTAAATATGAATAGATTTAGGATTTTCAGCTCTATTAATGTAATGTGAGGCACCCATGGATTGTTTATGGTATTCAAAATATTTCTGTATACTCCCCAAATGACAAAGACTTAATGAATGAGAAATATTTCATATAAATGAAAAGAATGCTAAACATACATGAAGCATATTTTCCATAGGAAAAATGATCATCAATCATTCACAGTTAATGCACATTATTCACCTCAGGCATTATGATACACAGCTATTTTTATCACCAGTTTGAAAACAGAACTTCTGCCACTAAGACTAAGATGAGTGATTTCAATCACAAATGTGCCTTGATTATTCAGCTCTGGCTTTGTGTAATCTTATACACACAAATAGCCTTGAGCTACTTGGCTGTGGTGTGCATGGGAATGGCAGATAAACAATTATTGTTTGGAGTGGAAACACATACACTAAACAGGGTTGGGTTGAGTTTTCAGAATTAACTTGGGTGTCATTACCTGAGTTTTCAGGATTAAATCAGGTGTCTAGTTGTTGTGGGTAGGCATAAAGCAAGAAACTTTTAGTTTAATTAAGAAATTTTCTTCAAGAGTAGTTTGTTATACTGGAACAAATTTTTAGGAAAGAAATGCCACTTTTTATGTAGTCAAGTAAGATGTACAAATGCCAGTTTTTTGTGTAGTTACAGTACATACAGTGTACTACCTCAAGTTTCATGATTTATCAACTGATTCCACAGAAGCTTTTGTTGTGACTTCTGCTTAGCATTGCCTCATTGTGCACATGTGTGCTTCCCTGGCACTGTTGGCAAGATTAAGTTGTTATGGTTTCTGATACTGGCTGAGGTGTGAGTGCTTCAGGATTACACTTTGAAGCACAATAGTGCTACCCACTGCAGTGGGCAAGTGGGTAAAGACAAAGTGAATCCAGTGAGGTACCATGTAAGCATGTAAATATCTCTTGAGTGTTTGAGATGGCACTGTATGTTTCAATTGATAAAGATGTTCCTGGACTGTTTATAGTGAAAAGTATTTGGAGAGAATTTGCTGCTCTCCAAAGATTTGTTTCAGATGATTGAAACAAATGATTTACATGAGAAAAAGAAGCAGTTTGCCTAATGATACATTGCAAAGTTGCTTATAAATGCCTTAAAACTCAAGATAACTTTAATCAATTTTAAAATAATTATAAACTAATCAATTTTAAAATAAATATAAATGTATGTTGCATCTGTTTAGACATCTTTAATGTATTATTAAGAAGGAATTGCAAGGGAACTGAGAAAGAAGAGTCATGTCCAGCAATAATTTATGGAAGATTTTGTCACATTCAATCACATAAACAAGGTGTAGATATCAAAATGCCTTTTACTTCAATTACTATTTGTATTTTTCCTGTTTTCAAGTAGATGCCATAATTGAATATATTATGTTTCCTGTTGCAGACCAACTGTGAGATCAATGTGCAGACTAAGAATATTAGAATAACAATCAAACATCAGTTTTACGGATCTTGAAAATAAATAATGAATCCTTTCGTTTGTTGTCCCAAAAGTGAAAGGCGGATGTTAAATAATACCATCAAAGTGATTTAATGCTGTTTTGTACTCATTTATATCACATCTAATCCCCAACAGGACATTTTCAAGTTTTAAATTGAAAGAGGGAATACAACATTTGTTTCCTTCTCCTTTACCAACAACAGAAGTAATCATGACAAAATAGGATGCCTTATTTAGGTTAAAAACATCACAAGAAATACAAATATAATTTGTCCTGGTGGAAATACTTCTTAGCAGTGGGGGAAAAGGAGAATTTTTCCAATAGTTAGAGATGAAAAATAATAAGAAAAAAAGCAAAAAAAGCACAGCACCTTGAAACTAAAGTACATACCTACCAATTTAAGACTTGGGGAAAATAAAATTGGAAACAAACATGTTTTTTTTGGCCTTACGATATTGATTTAGGCATGGTATCAACTTTTGGCTCTCTATACATGGGGAGTATAAAGTTACTAGAATAAATGTAACTTATAATTTTTTTTAGTAATAACTTCCAGTCTCAAGTGTAGTAAGTGTTAAATGAAGTTTAATTTATTATGTGTTATCATGGAGGTAAGCTCCATGGTCAACACACCATTTCTCTTTTGTAGATGTACCATCAGAATTGTATTATCAAATGTGGTTGTCCCTTTTTGTGATTTCAGCTTATTTTGATTGTGTAATTCTTCTTTTTCAGGTAAAAAGTGATGACCTGGTCTGAAATGAGAACACCATTTACAAACAACTCAAGAAGGATATGGGTGTGCATGATGGGGGAGAGGTTGCACCTACAAAGAGAATACTTAAACCCATTCAATGAAAATTGCGCTGTCTGAAAATCAAGCTGATGAGACTAAGTTCATCTGCTACTTTTGTTTTATATAGATCAGATCTTTTAAGAAAGTTGTGGTTATGACTTTAAGAAAGTTATGGTTATGACTTTTAGAAAGTTGACTTTAAGAAAGTTATGGCTATGATTTTAAGAAAAATGTGGTTATGACTTTAGGAAAGTTATGGCTATGGCTTTAAGAAAATTATGGTTATGACTTTAAGAAAGTTATGGTTATGACTTTAAGAACATTGTAGGTATGACTTTAAAAAAGTTGTGGTTATGACTTTGAGAAAGTCAAGGTTGACTTTAAGAAAGTTATGGTTATGACTTTTAAAAAGTTGTGGTTATGACTTTAAGAAAGTTATGGTTATGACTTATAAGAAAGTTGCAGTTATGACTTTAAGAACATTATGGTTCTGACTTTAAGAAAGTTGTGGTTAACTTATGACTTTAAGAAAATCAAGGTTGACTTTAAGAAAGTTATGGTTATGACTTTAAGAAAGTTGTGGTTATGACATTAAGAACGTTGTGGTCATGACATTAAGAAGGCTATGGTTATGACTTTAAGAAAGCTGTGGTTATGACTTAAAGAAAGTTAAAGTTATGACTAAGAAACTTGTGGTTATGGCTTGAAAGTAATGGTTATGACTTAAAGAAAGTTGTGGTTATGACTTAAGGAAGTTGTGGTTATGACTTTAAGAAATTTATGGTTATGACTTTAAGAAAGTTGTGGTTATGATTTTAAGAAAGTTATGGTTGTTATTTTAAGAATATTGAACTTAAGACTTTAGGAAAATTGTGGTTAACTGATGACTTTAAGAAATTTAGGGTTGACTTTAAGAAAGTTGTGGTTATGACTTCAAGAAAGTTATGGTACTGACTTTAAGAAAGTTATGGTACTGACTTTAAGAAAGTTGTGGTTATGACTTTAAGAAAGTTAAGGTTTATGGCTCTAAGAAAGTTATGGTTATGACTTTAAGAAAGTTATGGCTCTGACTTTAAGAAAGTTATGGCTATGATATTAAGAAAATCATTGATGATTTTAAGAAAGTTATGGTTACGGCCAAGAAATTTGCAGTTATGACTTTAAGAAAGTTGTGGTTATGACTTAAAAGAGTTAAGGTTATGGCTTTAAGAAACTTATGGTTATGAGAGTAGGCAAATCTTCCATCTCCCATCTCTCTTGGAATGGAGACCTTCTCACCGCAAAAAAGGACATCGTTGACCACCTCGCCGCCTCTTTCAGCAACATCTCGTCCTCGACCAACTACTCCAATGCTTTCAAAATCAAAAAAGCTTATGATGAAGCCCGGAGAATCACTTTTCCCTCTGACAACTCCGAAGCTACAACACCCCTCTCACCCTTTCTGAATTAAACCAAGCCATCAGCGACGCTGGCTGCACTTCCAAGGCCCAGATTACATCCCCTATCAGTTTCTGAAACACCTCCCCATCAAGGCCACCACTACCCTACTCACCATCTTCAACCACATTTGGTCCTCTCACTCCTTTCCCCCTATCTGGAGGACAGCTATTGTCATCCCCGTCCTTAAACCGGAGAAGGATAGCACCGACCCCACCAGCTACCGACCCATCGCCCTTACTTGCTGTCTCTGTAAAATTATGGAAAAGATCATTAATCAGAGACTAAACTGGTTCCTCGAGACCAACAGAATCCTCTCTCCTCACCAAAGCGGCTTCCAAAACGCGTCGCAATACCTAGACCAGTTAATTACGCTCGACACCGCTATCCGGGAATCCTTTGCAAAAAGGAACACCTCATTGCCATATTTTTTGACCTCGAGAAAGCTTTCGACACTACTTGGAAATACGGCATTACCCGGAAACTTCACACCATTGGCCTCAGAGGCTACCTCCCCATCTTTATTCAAAACTTCCTCTCACCCAGGCAGTTCCAAGTTCAGTATTGGCCACACCCTCTCCAAGCCGTACCCCCAAGAAGAGGGCGTCCCCAAGGCAGCATCCTCTCCCCACTCTCTTCAACCTGAGCATTAATGACATCGGGAATGACCTTGGCCCCAGCATCAAACGTACCCTCGTGGATGACTTCACCATCTTCTACTCCTCCCCTAGCTTTCCTATTGTTGAAAATAGGCTCCAAACCAGCCTCAATCAGCTGCAAGTCTGGAGCAACAATAACGGTTTTAGATTCTCCAAAGACAAGACAGTCTGCATGCACTTTTGTCATTTCAACAACCTCCACCCCAACCCGAACTTTGTGCTCAATGGGAATCGCATCCCTAAAGTTGAAAACACAAAGTTCCTTGGTCTAACTCTAGACCCCAAGCTCACCTACAAGCCACACATCACCAACCTGAAACTAAAATGCAATAGCTCCCTCAACCTCCTCCGACTGCTCTCCAACACTACTTGGGGAGCGAACCGCATGCTCTCCTCAAAATTTTCAGGCTCACCATTCCTGCCAAGCTTGACTATGGCAATATTGTTTACTGTGTCGCTCACAACTCATACCTCAACCACATTAACACCATCCAAAATGAAGCCCTCAGGCTTTGTCTAGGAGCCTACAGGACCTCTCCAATCACTAGCCTTCATGTTGAAGCCAAGAACCCCCTTTCTACTTAGATGTAAAAAGCTTAGCCTCTCCTATGCTTTTAGAGTCCTCACCAACACCAGAACCCTGTTTACAACCTCATTAGGTACCCCAATTTCTCCTCCCTCTTTGATAGGACTAAAACCCTATCGCCCCCTTCAGCTTACGCATTAAATCAGACCTCTTTCAACTTGGCATCAACCCCGCCACTCTCGGCACCTATTCCTGGCCCACTTTTCCGCCTTGGGCCACCCCCTTCCTTCTGTCCACCTAGACCTCTCCACTTATAACAAAACTCAAACTCACCCTAATCTCTTCATCAATCTCACAACCAAATCAAAGACCAACTCTCAAATTACACCTCCATCTATACTGATGGCTCCAAGGAAGGCAACAAGACAGCTGCTGCTGCCATCATTCAAGACATCACCCTCAGTAGCAGACTTCCTGACCACTCATCCATCTTTTCAGCCGAGGCTAAGGCCATTCTCCTCGCCCTCAACTTTATTGAGTACTCTCCTCTTAGTCACTTTGCCATTTTCTCTGACTCAAAGGCTGTTCTTACTTCATTACTCAATCTTAAATGGGATAACCTCACCTGCCACCTCCTCCTGCGGAAACTCTTTCTCCCACCCTCTGCAGGAAAAGTGTTCTTTTCTTCTGGATACCCAGCCATGTTGGCATCCCTGGCAATGACAGGGCTGATACAGCCGCTAAGCTTGCCCTTAACCTCCTCCCTTCCCCTTTTCCCAAAACCCTCTCTGACATCAAACCGCTTATCGCTTCTCTTGTTCGTGACCGCTGGCAAACCTTATGGAACTTCCAAATTGATAACAAACTCCATGTTATCCAGCCCACAATCCCGATCAAATCCACCATCAACAACCTTTCTCGATCGACAACGTTCATATTACCCGTCTTAGAATTGGTCACACCCACCTCACTCACTCCCACCTCCTTCTTGGTTCCCCCAACCCTCTGTAACAATTGCCACTGCATCCTCACAATCCAACACGTTCTCCTTGCTTGCCCCTGTACAACCTTCCCAGAGCTTCTCTCGCTCCCCACAACTCAATTGCTGAGTTCTTCCAAAAAAATCCTCCAGATAAAATAGTCTCCTTCCTTCAGCATGCATCCCTCTACAACCATATTTAATTCTCCTCTTCCACCCCCTCTCTACTTTGTTTTTAGTTTTACCCATGCACCTCCTCTCTCGATCACAGCTTTCTGGCTTTTGTTCTTGAATTTCTCTCATTCTTCCCCTGGTCTCTTTCCTTACTACCTTTAAAATGATCTGACCTCTCAGGCACAATTTGACCTTCGTTGTCGTGGTGCCGTTAAGACCTCATCAAACAAACAAACAAACTTAAGAAAGTTGTAGTTATAACTGTGAGAAACTTGTGGTTATGGCTTTAAGAAAGTTGTGGTATGACTTTAAGAAAGTTGTAGTTATGACCTAAGAAAGTTGTGGTTATGGCTTCAAGAAAGTTGTGTTTATGACTTTAAGAAAGCTGTAGTTATGACCTAAAAAAGTTGTGGTTTTGACTTTAGGAAAGTTGTAGTTATAACTAAGAAAGTTGTGGGTATGGTTTTAAGAAAGTTGTGGTTATAGCTTTAAGAAACTTATGGGTATGACTTTAAGAAAGTTTTAGTTATGAGTTAAGAAAGTTGTGGTTATGGCTTTAAGAAAGTTAAGGTTATGGCTTACAGAAACTTGTGGTTTTGACTTAAAGTTGTAATTATGACTTTAAGAAAGTTGTGGTTTTGACTTAAGAAAGTTGTAGTTTTGACTTCAGAAAGTTGTAGTTATTACTGTAAGAAAGTTTTAGTTATGGTTTTAAGAAAGATGTGGTAATGACTTTAAGAAAGTTAAGGTTATGGCTTACAGAAACTTGTGGTTATGACTTAAAGTTGTGGTTATGACTTAAAGAAAGTTGTGGTTTTGACTTAAGGAAGTTGTAGGTATGACTTAAGAAAGTTAAGGTTATGACTCTAAGAAACTTATGGTTATGACTTAAAAAAGTTGTGGTTATGACTTAAAAAAGTTGTGGTTATGACTTAAGAAAGTTTTAGTTATGACTTAAAAAAGATGTGGTTATGGCTTTAAGAAAGTTAAGGTTATGGCTTACAGAAACTTGTGGTTTTGACCCAAAGTTGTGGTTATGACTTTAAGGAAGTTGTGATTTTAACTTAAGAAAGTTTTAGTTATGACTTAAGAAAGATGTGGTTATGACTTTAAGAAAGTCAAGGTTATGGCTTTAAGAAACTTATGGTTATGATTTCAAGTTGTGGTTATAGCTTTAAGAAAGATGTGGTTATGACTTTAAGAAAGTTAAGGTTATGGCTTTAAGAAACTTATGGTTATGACTTAAAGTTGTGGTCATGACTTAAAGAAAGTTGTACTTATTACTGTACAAAAGTTGTGGTTATGGCTTTTAGAAAAATGTGGTTATAACTTGAAGAAAGTTATGGTTATGGCTCTAAGAAACTTATACTTATGACTTAAAGTTGTGGTTATGACTTTAAGAAAGATGTGGTTATGACTTTAAGAAAGTCAAGCTTATGGCTTTAAGAAACTTATGGTTATGATTTCAAGTTGTGGTTATAGCTTTAAGAAAGATGTGGTTATGACTTTAAGAAAGTTAAGGTTATGGCTTTAAGAAACTTATGGTTATAACTTAAAGTTGTGGTTATGACTGTAAGAAAGTTGTAGTTATGACTAAGAAAGTTAAGGTTATACTGTAGCTTTAAGAAACCTATAGTTATGACTTAAAAAGATGTGGTTATGACTTTAGAAAGTTGTGGTTGTGACTTTAAGAAAGTTGTGGTTATGACTTTAAGAAAGTTGTGGTTATGACTTTAAGAAAGTTATGTTTAAGAAAGTTATGGTTAAATTTAAGGACCTCTTTTCTTCTTGTCATGGTTACTGTTTGCATTGCAACCGACTTTTCTGCTGCCCATGCAAAATATGAATTAGAGCGCCTGCTATATACCTATTAAACCTTGTCATGTTTTAGACAGACTCAAATAATACTTTAGATGAGGTCATTTATATAAATTATTTTGTGTGTGAATTTGTGAAAAGAAATTCGAAAAGAAAGAATGCTTATATCTTTGAAGGGAGCTTGCTCTGCTAGTCTTTATAACTAGTTGTGTTGCACTAACATTTTTTGGCTGCCCTTGCAATGCATGAACTCAAGAGTGACACCTTCCAATTTGTGGGGGTGGGGTTGGAGGGTACAGGGGGGATGAGTTTTATCATAAATATTGCAGTAGGAGTAACTTGCATTTATGTATTTTCATAAAGGGTATCTTGTGTTGATGTATTTCACCAAGGAGTAACTTGTTTTGATGTATTTTACAAAGGGGTAACTTGTGTTGATGTATTTTCACAAAGGTGTAACTTGTCTTGATGTATTTTCACAAAGGGGTAACTTGTGTTGATGTATTTCACAAGGGTAACTAGTTTTGATGTATTTCAAACAGGGGTAACTAGTGTTAATGTATTTCACAAAGGGGTATCTTGTGTTGATGTATTTCAGAAAGGGGTAACTTGTGTTGATGTATTTTCACAAAGGTGTAACTTGTGTTGATGTATTTCACAAAGGGGTAACTTGTGTTGATGTTTTTTTACAAAGGGGTAACTTGTATTGATGTATTTCACAAAGGTGTAACTTGTGTTGATGTATTTTCACAAAGGTAACTTGTGTTGATGTATTTTCACAAAGGGGTAACTTGTGTTGATGTATTTCACAAAGGGGTTACTTGTGTTGATGTATTTTCACAAAGGTGTAACTTGTGTTGATGTATTTCACAAAGGGGTAATTTGTGTTGATGTATTTCACAAAGGGGTAACTTGTGTTGATGTATTTTCACAAAGGTGTTACTTGTGTTGATGTATTTCACAAAGGGGTAACTTGTGTTGATGTATTTCACAAAGGGGTAACTTGTGTTGATGTATTTTCACAAAGGTGTAACTTGTGTTGATGTATTTCACAAAGGGGTAACTTGTGTTGATGTATTTTACAAAGGGGTAACTTGTGTTGATATATTTTCACAAAGGCTGTAAAGGAGCGATTAAGGAATTCTATCTTCAAAATATCATTTTTTTTTTACCAAACTATCACTAAGTCTGCTAGAATTAATAATAGTAGCTTCATGTCTTTTGACTTCCAACCTTTTCTCAGCTGTTGCTTACAAATAGTTGGAATACTTAAAAAGTATTAGAAGTGGTAACTTGTGTTGATGTATTTCACAAAGGGGTAACTTGTGTTGATGTATTTCACAAAGGGGTAACTTGTGTTGATGTATTTTACAAAGGGGTAACTTGTGTTGATGTATTTCACAAAGGGGTAACTTGTTTAGATATATTTCACAAAGGGGTAAGTTGTGTTGATGTATTTTCACAGAAATTCTATCTTCAAAATATTGTTTTGTTGTTATTAAACTATCACTAAGTCTGCTAGAATTAATAATCATAGCTTCATGTCTTTTGATTTTCAACCTTTTCTCAGCTGATGTTTACAAATAGTTGGAATACTTGAAAAGGGGGAGTTATCTTTACAACTTTTAATAGATTAGAAAAAAACAACAGAAGTCTCATGTTGTTCTGTTATTTACAGATGTGTTCACCCATCAAGTACATTCAAACACAATTTGCACTTTGCTTATTTGAAAACATTGATGGCATTTAGGAATGTTGTGTGAAAGAGAATAATGTGATTATTATACAGAGATTTTATAGTATGCCACTTCCTGGTGTAAACTCAATCCATCCTTTAAAAAGTTTTGGAAGCTTAAAAAGCAATGTTTGTTGCATAATTTTATTAAATTTTCTTGTTACCTATCCTACAACAATCTTGTAAAGCTTATTGGAAAATAAATGAAGGAAAGTGAAATATAGGCATTCATTGTATTTTTGGCAGATGTTCTAAATTAAGGTGGTATTTTTTGCCCCTTGTCAAGTTTTTTCAGAACGGTTCTCCACCTGCCCACTATTTTGTTCCCAGCCTGCCTCTAATTACCTCCACCCTGTCCCTCAGTACCTGCAAACTGCCTCTCATTACCTTCAAACTGCCCCTGCCTTTCACTACCTCCAATCTGCCCCTCACTACCTCCAAAATGCCCCCTTTTCACAAACCCTCTACATTTTATTTTCAAAAAACATTATTTTTAGAACTGCTTACCTTAATTCTTACCATGTTGTTTACTGCTAACTTAGTATGTGGACACACTACTAGTTTCTTTTTATTCTTTACCTATATCTGAAGTATTTCATTATGGATGGTGTTGAGGTAAGAATTGTGAGCGGCACAGTAGACAATATTACCATAGTTGAGCTTGGCCCGAGTGGTGTTGGAGAGGAGGCGGAAAAAGTTGAGGGAGCTATTGCATTTCTGTTTCAGGTTGGTGATGTGTTGCTTGTAGAAGAGCTTGCGGTCTAGGGTTAAACCCAGATCAACTTCAGGGATGCGATTGCCAGTGAGCACGAGTTTCGGGTTGGGGTTGTTGAAATGACAGAAGTGCATGCAGACTGTCTTGTCTTTGGAGAATTTAAAACCGTTATTGTTGCACCAATCAGCCAGTTGAGGCTGAGTTGGAGCCTATTTTCGACAAGAAGAATGCTAGGGGAAGATGGTGAAGTCTTCCACGTAGAGAGCATGTTTGATGTTGGGGCCAAGATTGTCTGCGATGTTGTTAATGCTCAGGTTGAAGAGAGTGGGGGAGAGATTGCTGCCTTGGGGGATGCCCTCTTCTTGGGGTGAGGGGATGGAGAGGGTGTGGCCAATACGAACTTGGAACTGCCTGGGTAAGAGGAAGTTTTGAATAAAGATGGGGAGGCCTCTGAAGCTGATGGTGTAAAGTTTGCGGGTAATGCCGTATTTCCAAGTAGTGTCAAAAACTCTCTCGAGGTCGAAAAAGATGGCAATGAGGTGTTCCTTTTTTGCAAAGGATTCCCGGATGGTGGTGTCGAGCGTAATTAACTGGTCCAGGGTATTGCGACGTTTCCGCAAGCGGCTTAGGTGAGGGGAGAGGATTATGTTGGTCTCAAGGAAGCAGTTTAGTCTCTGGTTAATGATCTTTTCCATTATTTTACAGAGACAGCAGGTGAGGGCGATGAGGCGATAGCTGGAGGGGCCGGTACTGTCCTTTTCGGTTTGGGGACGGGGGTGATGATACAGTAGCTGTCCTCCAGATGTGGGGAAAGGAGTGTGAGGACAAAATGTAGTTCAAGTTGAGGATGATGAGTAAAGGTATTGGTGGCCTTATTGGAGAGGTGTTTCAGGAACTGGTAGGGGATGTTATCTAGGCCCTTGCAGGTGCAGCCAGCATCGCGGATGGCTTGGTTTAATTCAGAAAGGGTGAGAGGGGTGTTGTAGCTCTCGGTATTGTCGGAGCCTGGAAAGGCACACTCCCGGTTTCGTTACGAACTTTTTTGGCTTTGAAAGCATTGGGGTAGTTGGCTGAGGACGAGATGTTGCTGAAAGAGACAGCGAGGTGGTTAACGATATACTTTTTGCAGTGAGAAGATTATCATTGCAGGAGAGATGGGAGATTTGCCCGGCCTCAATGGAAGCTGTTAACCATACTCCAAATCTTCTTAGTGGGGGTGTTGTGGTGAGAGAAGATATAAAGTTGTTCCAAATATTGGTTTTACTGTCCTTGATAGTGCGCCTGGCTTTGGCACGGCTGATTCGAAAGAGGTTGAGGTTGTGGGTTGTCGGGTTCATTTTAAAGTTTCTGAGGGCCCTTTTCCTGTTCTTGATGGCGGTTTGCAGTCATCGGTGAACCAGGGGTTGGATGGGGAGGGGGTTGGAGGTTTTGGGAATGGAGCAGGTGGTGATGTTGATAAGGATGTAACTGAAATTTGACATGGAATCCTCACGCCCTCGAGGAGATGGAGGAGAGCTGAGAGTTGCAGAGGGTTTCGAAAAGGGGCCAATCGGCCTTCATAAGGTTCCAATTGGAGGTGTGGTCTGTGGAGGTTTGAAGGTTGGAGTGAATAAGAAGAGGGTAATGGTCACTACCACAGAGATCAGCAGTGACCTTCCAGCTAAAATCAAGGAGCAGGTTGGTTGGAACAGATATGACAGGTGAGGGAACCTGTGGCAGGGTGAAGGTAGGTCGGGGAATTAATTGTTAAGCAAGGAGAGGTTGTGCTGTCGAAGAGTGTTTTCGATGACTTGCCTCTGGGGGTGGTGGTATTGGAGCCCTACAGGGGGTTGTGGGCATTGGAAGTCACCAAGAAGAATGAAAGTGGAGGGGAGCTGAGAGATGAGGTTGTTTAGGCTGGTTGGCGTTGAGGGAGGGGGGGAGATATTGCAAAGAGTGAAGGTTTTGTGGAAGGAGATATACATACAGATGGCCTGAAGGTCGGTGTTCACATGAATAGGGCTGTCATGTCTAACGAGAATGAAGATGCCTTCACAGGTCCCGCCGGCGTCCTCTTGATGTTGCAAGCGAAGTTATTGAGGGAATAATGGTCAGTGGTATCAAGGTTTCTTGTAGGCAGAAGACGAATGGGTTGAAGGTGGTGGCCAGTAGGTCAATTTCTTCCGAATTGGCTTAAGGCCATTGCTGAAGATGTTCCATTAATGTTGTGAGTATTATTGTTATTGTTGCATGCCATAAGGTGGTGGAGGTATCTGGAGGTAGATCTGTTGGATTTGGGTTAGCTTGTTTTTTTCTTTGCATCTGTCCCCGTTTCTTTGGGATCGGTTGTTTTTGAAAGTTGGACGAGAAGTATGTTCGGCAATCGAACAATCCATGTTCTCTTCAGCGTCATACATGTGGGTTTGGATGGTGGGCTGTTTGTTGATTGGTTGTTTGTTTGTTGGCCAGGTTGGCTTGAGCTTGGTGGCATTTGAGGTGTTGGGGTTGGGGACGGCGGGGCTCTTAGAAAAGAAAGGAAGGTTGGGGAGAGAAGTGGTGGTGGTTTGGATATTGGATGTAGTTGGGTTGTTGGCAATGGTAATGGACTTAGAACTTGGGTATGTGAGTCAGTTTTAGTTGTGTTGGGGGAGGGGGTGGGTATTGGTGTTTTAGGAGACTGCTCGAGTAGGAAGGTTTGGTGTGGAGGAAAGGGAGGAATTGCTTCCTGACCTCCGGGTTTTCAGTTTAGTTATCTACTTTTCCTGAAGCCAGGTCATGATGAAATAACCATCCTTATGAAGAATGGTCCATCAATCATTCATATGTTTTGCACAAAGTCCTCCCAAGCATATAATGTATATTTTTTATTTAGGCTCTGCCAAGGACTAATCTGATTTGCATCACTGAACAGCAGTTATGTAGCAAGCTACATAAGAAGAATGACCTATTGTGTACAGTGTAACAGTAGCTGGTTGCTAACAAGTGAACTGTGAATAGACTGAAGATGTTATCAGATAAGAAGGTATAGATTACCCCTGTGTTGTGTATGGTGTACAATAGCTGGATGTTAGTCAATGAAGTGTGAAGAGTTTGGGTTGAATGGTGTGGATTACCCCTGATTTTGAGAAATTTGGGGGTGTCGGGTTGGAGGGGTCCGTCTAAGGGCCAAAAATTCTTAATGTGGGCAGTCTTTTGAGGAGGGATGGTTGGCTCGGTGAGTACCTTTACAATTGGTGCAGAGTGGGGTGTTGCTGCAGAGTGGGGCGTTGGTGCAGAGCGGGGTTGTGGTGCAGAGTGGGGTGTTGGTGCAGAGCGGGGTTGTGGTGCAGAGTGGGATGTTGGTGCAGAGTGGGGTGTTGGTGCAGAGTGGGGTGTTGGTACAGAGGGTGTGTTGGTGCAGAGTGGGGTGTTGGTGCAGAGTGGGGTGTTGGTGCAGAGTGGGGTGTTGGTGCAGAGTGGGGTGTTGGTGCAGAGTGGGGTGTTGGTGCAGAGTGGGGTGTTGGTGCAGAGTGGGGTGTTGGTGCAGAGTGGGGTGTTGGTGCAGAGTGGGGTGTTGGTGCAGAGTGGGGTGTTGGTGCAGAGTGGGGTGTTGGTGCAGAGTGGGGTGTTGAGGTGCAGAGTGGGGTGTTGGTGCAGAGTGGGGTGTTGGTGCAGAGTGGGGTGGGGTGCAGAGTGGGTGTGCAGAGGTGTTGGTGCAGAGTGGGGTGTTGGTGCAGAGTGGGGTGTTGGTGCAGAGTGGGGTGTTGGTGCAGAGTGGGGTGTTGGTGCAGAGTGGGGTGTTGGTGCAGAGTGGGGTGTTGGTGCAGAAGCTGTCATGGTCCAGGGCTCCAGTTGCCACAGCACGCTTGGCTGCGGCATTAGTTTTTCCCATGGCCATACCTGTGGCACTTATAACAACGGAGGGGGTTGGAATTGTAGGGGGCGCCTGGGATTCTCAGATACCCAGCAGTGATGTGGGAGGAAAGACTTGATGTGGCAAAAGTCAGGAAGATGGTATTGGTGGGTGTTTCGGCACCGCCTCTCTTGAGGACGAAACGATGGGCTTCACGTGTTGGCTGGCAAGTTCCTCAACGAGGTCTTCATTGGTTAAGTATGCAAGGTCTCTGGTTATGATGACACCTTTGATGGAGTTCAGGGAATGGTGGGTGACTGTTACGTCGATACCAGTATAAGCTAGGCTATTGGTGGTGAGGAGGGTGGTGGCTTGAGTGTCCCTGGTGTAGTGCACCAGGAGATCCCTGGATCTGAGGGTAGAAACCTTGGGGAAGGTTCTGGCAAGGCCAGTGAATGAAGGGGGAAACTTGTTGAAACTGTCTGGTATATTGGTGGCCTGAATGATTAAACTTTTGGGGACTGGAGCTGAGGAATGGTCAATGGAGGTAGCAGGTGGGTCACGGGGAGGGGAGAGGGGGTCATGGTCAAGGTAAAGGCAGAAGGGTTTGGTAATAATGGAAAAAAATACCAAGGGCCGGGAGACCCAAGGCAGCTAAGAAAATAATATATACCGGAACTACTATATGAGAACCACTGCACAGGTATCGAAAAGGGCGTGAAGGCCTGGTCACAATGGAAGGGAAAAAAAAAAAAAACGATCTCTCCAAAAGCATGACATCCCATGTCCAACATGACATCCCATGTCCCACATGACATCCCATGTCCCATATGACATCCATCCATCCATCCATCCATCCATGTTCATTTGTAGTAGGCGCCTTTTCCATAGGATACAAAGCGCCCAGAATGCTGCCCCAAAGTTCAGTAAGTAAAACATGATTAAAAAAGAAAAGTCTTAAGACGTGTTTTGAACTGTCCAAGTGAACTGGCATGGCGAATGTGTGAAGGCAAAGAGTTCCAAACATGGGGTGCTGCAGCTGAAAAAGCCCTAGAACCAGCTTTGGTGTTAGTTCTGGGTTCAGTCAGGAAGTTTTCAGAAGAGGAGCGAAGGGATCGTGCTGGTGTATAAAGTTTCAGACTGTTGGATATGTATTCAGGTGATTGATGTATCAGGGATTTGTAGACAATAAGACATGTTTTGTATAAAATTCGCTGTGACACAGGGAGCCAATGCAATTTGTTGAGCAAGGGTGAGGCATGATCACGACGACGCGTTTCCTGAAGATAAGCTTAGCAGCTTTATTTTGGAGTTTCTGTAGGCGATTTACATTTTTCATGGTAATACCATTCAAAAGGGAATTACAGTAGTCCAAACGTGATAGGATGAGTGATCGAACAACATAATGACAGGTTTCAACGTCAATGTACCGACGAATCTTGCCAATGTTTCTAATGTGAAAATTAATTGTTTTACTAAGTTGTGTCACATGGTTGTCCATTGACATTCTATTATCGAAAGCAACTCCCAGATTTTTAACTGAAGTGACTGGTGAGATGCAAGTATTGCCAAAAACAAACTTGAGGTTCTCAAGGGCTTTACTAGCATTTGATGAAGAGAATATGATACACTCTGTTTTGTCCTCATTAAGTTTAAGTTTGTTTGCAATCATCCACTGTTGGATATCTTGCACACAGGAGGTCAGTTTGAATAAAGCACAATCAGCATCGAGTGGAACTTTAGGGTTAAAGGCTAAGAAAATCTGTATATCATCAGCATATATGTGATACTCGATCTTGTGCTTCCGCAATATGTCACCTATTGGGATAGTATAAAGTGTGAATGACAAAGGTCCTAAAACAGAGCCTTGTGGGGTCCCATATTCAAGATTTACAGTGTTGGAGTCAGCTCCAGGAACATGGACATGACATCCCATATGACATCGCATGTCCCACAAGACATCCCATGTCCCACATGACATCCCATGTCCCACATGACATCCCATGTCCCACATGACATCCCATGTCCCACATCACATCCCATGTCCCACATCACATCCCATGTCCCACATGACACCCTATGTCCCACATAAAATCCCATCCCATAGCATTCCACCCTATGTCCCTCATGGCATTCCACCATAAATCCCACACAGCATCCCACCCTGTTTCACACGGCAACCCACTCCATGTCCCACATGGCATAGGCTCCATAAGAAGTCTCGTCCTAGCTATCAGTCCCTGATTGAGCACACTATGTATGTGAGTGTCAGTCCTAACTTATATGCAAATGACCTGTTAAATAAGAAAAAAGGCAGTCAAATTATCATGCCTTGGTGCATACCACATTGTTTATAATCTATCCTATGTCCCACATGGCCCCCATCCATGTCCCATATGACATCCCTCCATATGTCCATATGCAGTCACATCCTGTCACACTCCCTGACTGAACATACCAAGTAAAAGAGTTTTGTCAGTTCATATACTGTAGCAACTTTATGCAAATGAACACAATAATAAAGGCGGAGTTTAATAATCATGCCTGATACAGTTGTTGATGCACAAATATTTTGAAGAAGGGTTTTAAACCTCCAGTGTTATGAAAGACACTTGAGCTCTGAAGAATTTTGGGATATTATATCATCTTACAGTTATCTTCGAAGGAAATATGAAATGTTTTGTAGACTTTTTAAAAAAACTATTATTCAACCTGTCTTAAGAGTCTCTGAAAAACTTTTAACATTTAATGAGGAAATTTCAGCCTTCCATGAGGATATCTAAGTATTATTCAACCTGTCTTAAGAGTCTCTGAAAAACTTTTAACATTTAATGAGGAAATTTTAGCCTTCCATGAGGATATCTGGAGAAAATTTAACTTTTTCTGGGGAACTCTAAAGAAACTTCAACAATTTCTGAGGAATTCTCAAAAAACTTTTAACATTTCTGAGGAAATCTCAGGCAAAACTGTAAACGGCCAAACAGACGAAATCACCATTACATAGGTTCCCATTGTACTTCGCATGCTTACCAAAGAAGAGAAGAGAACAAGTAATTGCAGTAGAAAGAAATATACAGGTAAGTTTATTAAAGACTGTATACAACGCCAAATACAGTGCCCTTAAACTTCATGGGACGTGACAAAATTGAAAAACATCTTGGAAAACAAACAAGCTTGTCGTCTTTTAAGCTACAGATGTTGGATTTTTTTCTACTTTCAATAAGTCTTTTTTTTTCCCAAACCTGCATAAGATTATAGGAAAAGTGTTTGTTTATTTTGGTAAAAATAATGGTTTACTGCATAAATTTAATGCACTGAAGTATTGTCATCTAAGTACATACATACACCAGCTAACAACCTACTGTACTAATCTGTCTATTCTTTTGTTTTTATCATGGAGCGGTCCACAAACATTTTTTCAAGTTGCGTCTTCTTGAAATGTAACATTAGAAAGAATTTTGTTGGAGGATAAGTTCAAATGTCAGACAAGACTGTCTTTTGTGATAGAGAGCAAAAAGACCAACAGAACTGAGAACAAACGACTTGATAATCTTGTTCCATTGGAGAATTGAATTTAAAAGATGTCACCAGTTTGTATAAAAATAACTTGTGTAGAAAGTCTACTGTAGATCAGTGGCATGGCCAGGGTAAATAAGTGAGGAGGAGGGAGGGGGGGGGGGGGGTGACAATGTGAGAGGGGTACAAATTGAGGAGGTAAAATTTGCATACAAGGGAGGGGGTAAAAATGTGAGGGGGTGGGGGTACAAATTTAGAAGGTAAAATTCGCATACCTTTTAGTAGTCTGACAATCATGGCAGATGCATTTAAAGAGAAGGGTTAACATTACCATTGCCATTACTTAAGTAAACTTTAAGCAATAATATAGACTAAATCATAAAATTAGAATCTAAAGGACATTTTTTTAGAAAAACTTAAGGTTCAAAGGTTCATTTAATAGACATTTGTACAGAGAAATACATATGCCAACAACCATACATCAGCCTCAATGTAAATCTTTTCCCTTAAGAATATTTCATATGATAAACAATTCCTGCTTCATTTTGATTTTCTGTAAAAGAGGTATTTGGATATAATATCTAAAAGATGTCAATAAAAGTCCATCTTCCAAAACAATAGAATATCCAGGATTTAATCTGGGTCATTGAGCTTGTAAGAAGCTTGCAAAATTACAATGAAATTGACAACTTAAGCATTTTAACCATGTAGTGGAAGTATTTAGACACAACTGGTCCAAATTCAGTTTCTTCAGGGACCAGCTGAGATCAAAATTTACAATCATAAATCACATTTCTGACTGGGAATGAATAACCTCATTGACATTTGTCTAACAAAGTTTGACTCAAGCCCCCAAAATGTCCCTGTATTTACAGTCTTTGCATGATATTAATTTTCGACCTCTATAAAAGGTCCCTACAGCTTGGAACTAGTCTAAGCCAAACATAAAAACAGTCAGGAACTAACATGCATAAATTTTGAACCCCTGACAAGAGGTTTGTGGAAAGAGATAGGCAAATGTACATGTAGCATCAAGCTTCTCTAATCATATGAAAGTAATGCATGTTGGTGTTGAGCCAACACTGCATGTGCTTTATCCTAGATTAACTTCCCATCGCCATACGCATTCATGACCCACTTCATGTTGTGTCTTTTGCAGCTAAAACAGACCTACTGATCTTCAAAATCCTCTGCCAGGCTATTGACTCTTGAAAATAATTCACTCCAAGTCAGAGACACAACCAGGTCATTTCTGCAAATCACCTGAGTTGGTTTGTTCGGAACCGGTTTTGCCTTTTTGGGAGTGGCACTTTCCTTGCTTGCACCTCCATCGCTGGTTCCCTCCTCTCCTTCTTTCCCCACTGTCCTCTTTCTCTTAAGTGTCTTAGCAAAATCATCAAGATTATCTGGCTTCAGACCACATTCACAGCACATTATGATTGCCTTCAGTTTTTCAATTGCAAATTCTAAGTCTTCCACTTTGTTTTCACGATGCAACAGCCTGCTCTCCAAACGATGGATCTGCGCTTTCTGAAAATTCACTCTCTTTGTCAGCTCAAATATTTCTTTCTTTAAAGCATTGGCCTCTTGCTGTTTGAGCTGAGTCTGTGATTGGCTGTTCTCATCCAATTGAGGAGGAGAGGAAGATGACGGTTTACCTTCATCTTCTTTTTCTTTTTCTTCAGCTACATCCTTGGTAGGTGAGGTCTTGGAAGAAGCTGCATTCTTTGAGGCTGACCTGGTTTTCAATCCAGAGGAAGATTTGGAAGGTGATGAAGTTTTACTCTGGACGGTAGTTTTAGGTGAAGAAGTATTCTTTGCCGTTAAAGATGAACTAGGTCTCTTTGAAGCTCGAGATGCCTGTGGACTTGGATCTAAGATGACCTTGGGCGTTCTGGATCTGGTTGATCTGGTTGACCTTGCAGGAGAGGTTGAATCCACTTGATAGGAATGGTCACTGTGCGATTTTGTTTTAGCAGCTTTTGCTCTTCCTTTTGGAGGTTCTACCGGTTCCTCTTTCACCTTCACCTGTTCTTCCTCATTTTGCACCTCCATTAAGGCCTCAGCATCAGGCTACAGAGGAATCAATAAATTGGAAACAGATCAATGGATTTAGGATGACAAAAGTTCTAAAAGAAAATAACAAAGCTCTTATATCTCTCAAAACTCTTTGGTTTGGTACTGATAAATAAACAACTATCAGGGCCATGACCACTCAACTCTTCATTCACAGAAACCATACACAAATACTGCAGAGTAGTATTCTTCATTTTCATACACACTTAAGAAATACTTTAAACAGCCGTCTCAAAACTAATTAACATCTTGAATTTAAAGAAAATGATACACTCCACTCTTCGCAGTAATCAACATTTGATACAGACACATCTCTACCATCAAAGAAAAAATGTGATACCATTCAAGACCACATATCTTGAAATGTTTTACTTTAAACTTACTTGTTGTTTAAATTGTCAAGGAAAAATACATTGCACCATCTTTATAATTTCTTTTCCAGGTGAATTTTACATGCCCCTAAAATATCGTAACTTCTCAATTAAAGGAAAGTTATCATCCCATATACATTCAAAGTGACCACCTGCAGGTAATGTCACTTCAGTTTTCAATTTTCCTTATTGATTGCGAGAAATCTGTAATGTTATCAATCATACATCCGCCATAACGAACATACTGTATACTGTATGTGTAGGGGCCTTCATGTATTATTGATAACATCACAGATTTCTCGCAATCAATGAGGAAAATTGAAAAACGGAAGTAACGTTACCAGCAAGACGACGGTTACTTCAGAATTTATTTATGGGACGATACCTTTCTTTATTTATATGCGGATCCAAATTTTTGGATCCGGCGAACCATTTTTGGATCCGCCGAACCGGATTTTGCTGGATCCAGGTTAAAATCCGGCGAACGGATTTTTCATTGCTTACAACAATTCTCATAATCTTAAGAAAAAGGGAAAGGGGTGGGGGCAGGGGATTGTCAAGTTGGCTACTAATGGCTAGCAACCCAATTTTTTGGAAAATAACAATTATTGGGCATATTGTGATGAAATCAAATCAAAATTAGTGAAAGTTCTGGATTAATCCTAACATGTACCAAATTTGGAAATTCAGGCAAAATTTGAAGATATTAATAAGAGGAAAGATTCTGGGTACTGTTTTAAGAAAAGTGTGATTTTGCGTGATTGTCTCAGCCCTATCAAGATATTAAAGTATGAAAACAACGGGCAATGTCTAAAAATTGTGGCAAAAATTACTGTGCACCTAAAGAGAACTGTCAATCCTCTTCATTTATCATCATAAATGGACTGTTAAAATTCCAAGCCATACTTAATACTTTTTTGGAGGGAGGGGTGGGGTGGGGTGAGGGGATTAAAATCTCCATTTAATAAAAGTATAATAAGTTATACAGGCTTCTACAGGCTGTAGCCTAGGCTCTTTACTATAATTGCGTCTCAAAACATTTGATAATGTTTAAAAACTTTCAGCCATCATTCAATATTTCAATGACATCTGGATTGGTCCTACTACCTAAATTTTACCATTCAAGTTCAAGTTTCATTGTAGCCAAGTAAGATACTTAAGAAAACAGTGATCCCAATCTCAATGTGATGCTGATGACTCATAGACCAGACAGGAAGTCTGCAAGACAAAGGGTCTATTGTTCTTTTTTGAGGCAATATGTGAATGCATTTCATGCTATTCCTTTCTACATGTATATATGAGGTTTGAAGTATTGTTTTATGCATATTAGAGTTACAGTGATACAGAGGAAAGACTGAATATAGGCATCATAAAAGAACAAGGCATCCTCATTCATTTGGAAACATTTTACTGTCCAAGATCAAGCTGATGAAATTGCTGAATGTATTTTGTGCAAAAAAGGAATAAGGAGAGGAAAACCAGGATCCCTGCCAAAGAACTTTAGTACTTCACCTTTACACAAGCATCTCCAATCAAAACATCCTGCAACATATAAACAAGCTAAACAATCAAATATTGAGGAAAAAGTAAATCTTCAATTGTTAAAATTGCCAAAAATCCGGTTCTGGCTGGATTTGGAAAAAAATCCGGCCAGAACCGGATTTTTTCCCAAATCCGGCCGGATAATCCGGCCGGACCGGATATCCGGTACATCCCTACTTTGCTTATCTAGAATATTATTTAGCATAACATAGCAAGGTTTATCATCCCAAAAGCATCCAGTGTTGGATATCATATCAAGATGGCCATGGCATTTGATAACCAGTTGTGAACTCACTGGTTGCAGACCCACCGGGATACGAACCCGGGATGTGCGGGTGAGAGAATAAAGCACTAACCATTACACCACAGAGGTCTGTTTGTTTGCTGAACAATACTTCTTGATTGATATTTCAAATAAAATTGAAATTCTCATTAATAATGAGATTCAACAAAAATGGTAGTAAAAACAATTATAAACTTGTTTACACATTTGACATACTTTCTATTTTCATCTCATTAATCTAAAGCAAGGTTGTATAAACATGTTGTATAAACTTGGTGTGGGGAAAATGTACACCTTGAGGGAATTATTTATATTACAGTTTAAGAGGTCTACTGATAGTCAGTCACAATTTTTTTCTCCAGTAAACCACAAATTTCCAGGGCTCCAGAATTCCCACCTGAGCTGTTCTCCCCTCCCCATATTTATCAGAGCTCTTGAAAAAAGTCTTAAGCCATGTTGGCTAAAAGGCAAAGGAAGAAAAGTCCCATCCCAAATCTTTTGTTTGTGTGAGAAACTACAAGATTTTTCAACCCTGTTTGAATGTATGGAAATATACATGTAATAAAGTATTCAATGTGCATTATGTAAATTTAGAGTAACTTACCGCAACTTTCTTCCAAGCCTTCCTTTCATCATCTGACTGCAGTAAAGTAGGCACAGCATTTTCCCTTAACTTTAAGGGAGCTTTATCTTGGCTTGAAAAACACTTCCTAAGAAAATGCTGACTGCAGATGCCCCCGGTTTCCTTAACTGACTCCAACTGTAAGCTTTTTGGCAATTTCATGTTTGAAATCCATTTCTGTACAATTGTTGGGCTCTCAACTGGAAAACTGAAAGAAAATAGATGTACTGTACACTATGCTGAATATTTTGCAAGTACAATTAACAAAATTTAGTGAGGACTGAATTTGTTCCGTGTTACAATAAGAATTGTTCTTTTTACTAATAAAAACACTTTGTCAATAATTACGCAAACTATAACATTTTACTTGAATTAGACACTTAAATAGATACTAGAAAATTTGTTCATAAAGATTTCATACATTTTGGCTGTAGTTTCCTTGTGCCAAGTGGATAAACAAGCCCATAGCCAGGAGGTTCATCTGAGCTAAGGAACCCCTTTTCTGGAGAAAGTGCCCTTTTGAAATCTATAAATATAATCAATTTCAAGGTTTGTTGCCCTTTTATACGAAAAATGAACCCGCCCTTTCAAACTCCTGAACCCCATTTTGTTGAGGAAGTGCCCTTTAGAAATAAAATAAGAAGCACCCAGAATTTCAAGTTTGTTTGCCTTTTTATACAAAAATAACGAACCCCTTTAAATTTCCTGGCAATGGGCCTGATAAACTATGACATGTGATTTGTACTTTCTGTACCACATACTTCAACAATAGAATCGCTCCATGAACACAACATTTGAAATATGATTACATTGCAATATCAATTTAAGATATCCCAACGTACAGCCAACCAAAGAATAGGCCTAGAGTTGATTGCAGCCAGTACTGTGGGTTTCACATGCATAATGGTACATGATGACAATGGGGAAATACGCTAGTCTAAAAATCCTCTGGCAATGGACAGGGCATCCATTTTCATAATTTTTTTGTTTTTTGACATTTTGCATTTGTTTGTTCTCAGGCCCTATCACACAGTAAGAGAAAATTACAATCTCAGCCTATACATTAAAGTGTTAAGTGTACGGAATTCCCACCCGACATCGGGTGGGAATTAACAGGCATTTTTCGTAACAAATACTCACATTGGAAAATCTCTATTCACATGGAAATCTTATGGATATCTGCCTAGAGATGTTACCTTTTTATGAATCCACGCAAAAATAATTATGATACAGGTAATTTTGGAAAAAAACAAAATCTTTTTATACCAATCCACATCAAGTTCTCAGAGAAGTGTTCGTAAGTGATCGTACGCAGTTTGTCAAAAGACGTGAACAACGTAATGTGACAATAGCCAATCAGGAACCAGGAAAGTAAATACAGTGCTTATGGTAACTTTTAATGCCATATATATGGTGTTGAATATACATCTCTGCGTCAGTTGTTATAAGCTAGGCTTTGGTATGGTTGTGTTAGGCTTTGTTATTTTCTTAAATTGAAGTGTATAGGCTTATGTGTTAAGTGTAGGCTAGTATATTGTGTGTTGAAGCTAAGGTATTTCTTTAGGGCCAATTGTTCCTCTTTGAGGTTGCTGCTTTTGGTTTTATGCTTCTGTTAATTAAATGGTATGGTCATGGAGAGTTCGATTCGCTGTGATAGCGGTAATATGTGGATTGATTTCCAGGAGTCCGGTGTGACATGTAGTTTTGAGAAAACTTCGGTTGATAGTTTTGTATTTGTTTGTTCAAAGTGTACAAGGTTGAAGGCTTTGGAGTTGAGACTTTCTGGTTGTAGTTGTATCATTGAAAAGGTTGATGCTAGTGTGCAGACTGAGTTTTGTGGCTTAGATATGGGTAGTCAGACATGTGATATTGATAATTCTTTAGGTCAGGAATTTGATAGGGGTTATGTTCAGGTACATAGTCTTGGATCAGATTCTGTTGACAGGCCTGATGTAGGATTGTCTGTAGTTGATGATTGTACATGTATCATTGGTCGTAAGGTTGTTGATCCGTCTGGTACGTTGCCTGTGGATTCTGTTAGGGATAAGGTGTTATGGATAGGGGATTCACTTGTTAGGTATGTTGACACAAAGTTGTGTAGAGTAGATCGTAGTAGAAGGATTAGGGTGCGTCTTTCAGGGGCTAGGGTTGATGATGATAGTTCTCGTGTTGAGACTTTATGTAAGGGTGAAGATACCGTCGTAGTTTTAATTGGTACAAATGATATTTCAAAGAAAAATGTTGATTCTGTTAGGCATAGTTTCATAGATTTGTTATTCAAGTTGAAGGACACAGGTTGTGGTTCTAGTTGTTGGTCTGTTGCCGCGTATGGGTAGTTCCTTCATGATATATAAGATGTTGTTGATCAATAGTTGGCTAGAGAGTATTTGTCGTCTGAATTCGGTTTTGTAAATTTCTGGCATAGGTTTGAATCTCAGGTTGATTGGTTCATGAGAGATGGTTTGCATTTAACTAGGAAAAAAGGTGCTCGTGTTCTTGCTAGGGGTGTCAATAGGAAAATTAAGGATCTGAGCCTTTAAACTAGTCACGAGGGGTGAGAGTTTAAACCCATCTGTCAGGCATGTTTCTGGTGATAGGGATTGTTCTAGTGGTAGATTAAGGTTATGTTTTCAAATGTTTGTAGCATTTTGAATAAGCGTGATGAGCTTCTGGCTGAAGCTGAATTAGTAGACCTGATATAATTGGTATTACTGAGAATTGGATTTATAGTGAAATTAGTGATTTAGAAGTACATATTCCAGGCTACTAAATTTCAGGCAAGACAGATTAGATACTCTCAACGGTAGAGAAGGTGGCGTTTTATTGTTTGTGAAAGACAGTTTTAATTGCATAGATAGGACTGCTCAGTTTTATTTTTATTTTTTAAATTGCCTATGGTGTGAGCTTATTGTTGATGGTGATGTTGGTAGTTAAGTGGTTGTTAGTGTTGTGTATAGATCACCAAATTCCAGTCCTGAGAACAATCAGAAATTGCTTGACTGCTTCAGGAAAGTTGCTTCTAGGAGGGTTATTGTTTTTGGGGACTTTAATTTTCCAGATATTGATTGGAATCTTCGTACTAGCAGACTAGTGGTCCACATGGTAAAGATTTTCATAAAGCTGTTTCTTACTGCTTTTTTATGCAGCATGTGTTGTTTCCCACGCGTGGTAGTAATTGTCTTGATTTGATTTTCAGTAGTGAAGAAAGTATGGTTAGAAATGTGCTAGGTAGTGGTAAGGTATAGTGATCATGATCTCATTAGTTTTTATCTGTATTGTTTCACAAAGGTTTTTCCAGCTAATAAACTGGCTTTAGATTTTAAGAATGCTGACTTTGCTGCACTGCAGGATTATTTGTCATTTGATTGGACTTCTTTGCTCCGTAACTTAAGACCCTTCTAAAGCATGGGATGTTTTCCGAACTATAGTTTTGGAGGGTGTAAATAGGTTTGTCCCAATAAAGAAAGTCTGTAAGTATAATTGACCAGTGTGGATGTCTCGGGATGTTCCGCAGGCTTTTCAGAAAAAGGAGAAGTTGTGGGGTTGTTATAAACACAGTGGGTGTCCTGCGGAGCTTGCTAGGTATAAGTATCATGAAAAGTTCACAAAGGGTTTGATAAGAGATACTAAGGTGCTTTTTGAAAAACGTTTGTCCAAAGAGATTAAGATTAATCCTAAATCATTTCATTTTTATGTTCGCTCAAAGCAAAACAAAATAAGGAGGTTGTCAGTCCCCTTCAGGGTAATAATAGTGTTACTATCAATAGTGATAATGATAGGGCTGAGGTTTTGAATGACTACTTTGTGTCTGTTTTTACTAAGGAGTCCCCTGCTGATAATGTTGTGGATTATTATCTTAGTGTGCACTCTTCAGTATCCATTAAGAAAGATAATTTTTCAGTTGATGTTGTGTCTAAGAAGTTGAGGGATTTGAATTAAAATAAAGCACCCGGTCCAGATGGTATACATCCTGCTGTCTTACGTGAGTGTTCTGATGTTCTTTCTGTTCCCCTGAGTATTATCTTTCAAAGTGCTTTGATGTTGGTGTTGTTCCTAGTCATTGGAGAATTGCTAATGTCACTCCTATTTTTAAAAAAAGGTGACCAGTTTGCCTTGTAACTATAGGCCAGTGAGTCTTACTAGTGTTGTGTGCAAGGTCATGGAGTCCATTGTTAAGGATGTTGTACTAGATCATTTACTGGTCAATGGTTTGTTGAATTTGTCCCAGCATGGGTTCTTACCTAAGAGGTCTTGTGTTTCTAATATATTGGAGTTTGTTGATGATATTAATAAACTAGTTGATTCTGGTCATAATGTGGATGTTATCTATTTAGATTTAAAAAAAGCATTTGATAAGGTTCCATTGGGCAGGCTCATGATGAAAACAAGAGCGCTTGGTGTGCCAGTTGGATATATTCTTGGTTAGTTGACAGGTCACAAAGAGTTGTTGTTAATGGTGAAGTATCTCCATTGAAAATGGTTACAAGTGGTGTTCCTCAGGGTTCTGTATTGGGGCCACTTCTTTTCTTAATCTTCATTAATGATATTGATGTTTCCTTTGGCTCCAGGATTTTTAAATTTGCTGATGACACTCAGCTGTACAGGATTGTAGATGATGCTAGGGATTCTTCATTTTTGCAAACTGATCTGGATAAGTTAGTTTCTTGGTCCCAAACATGGCAGATGTCATTCAATGTTGATATATGCAAAGTTATTCATTTTAGTCAAAGCAATTTAGCTTTTGATTACTGCATAAATGGTTCAAATCTTGGTTGTGTTGATCAAGAAAGGGATCTAAGTGCTGCAGCTAGCAACCTGAAGCCTTCTAAACAGTGTGCTTTAGCAGCTGCAAGGGCAAATAGGATGCTTGGTTTGATTATAAGAATTTTTTTTGTTTTCTTGCCAGTAGAGAGGTTGTTCTTAATTTGTATAAGCAGTTAGTCAGGCCTCACCTTGAGTATGCTATTCAGGCTTGGAGTCCCTTTTATGAGAAGGATAAGTTCATTTGGAGCAGGTTCAGCGAAGAGCCACTAGACTTATTCCCGAAGTAAGGAATCTCTCTTATGAATCTAGGTTGCAAATTCTTGGTTTGACCACGCTTGATTTGAGAAGAGTACGTGGCGATATGATTCAGGATTTTAAATTCCTATCTGGTAGTGATGCTTTAACTTCCTGTAATTTCTTGCATGTTTCAGCTTATCCTCATGTGACACGTGGTAACAGTTTCAAGTTGACCAGAGTTCTCACGTATAGATATTCGGCATTTTAACTTCTCGCAAAGAGTTGTTGATGAGTGGAATGGTTTGCCTGAGTGGGTAGTTAGCTCCAATTCTGTTCACAATTTCAAAGTCAACATTGATAAGTTCTTTACTAACTCTGGGTGTCTTTTATTTTTTTGTAGTGGTGGTGGTTTTAGTTTGGGCTTTTTATGGGGTGACTAACCCTTCTTAGCCCTTAATCTTGTTATGTTATGTTATATGAAATAATGACTCACATGTGCATCATTGTACCAAATTAAGTCACACAATTGACAAGTGCATAATATTGAGTTGAAAGTATGTATGTATGTTATCTTTGTTATCAAAATAAATAAATATGATGCATGTTTTCTAAAAGATTGGAAATTTACGATTTTTGCTAATTACTTCTAGCTGTGGATGGTGCCAATTCAAAACAAAAAATCTCAATGGCCCATCATTTGAATCAGCAACATATCAAACTTCAAAGCTAGAGGATTCTCGATCTAGGATATACGCTTGATCATGCACTAAAAGCTAAATGCTCTCAGTGTGAACCCCCAAAACAGCATAATGTTATCCTATGGAGTCTTTACACTATGCCAAGTACCTCTGATTGCCATTTCTGCTTACAAAACAAATTCGTGGAATTGGGTATAAGAGTCCCATACCATAATGTATCACTAATTAGCCATTCAATTTGATATTTAAAATCTTCTTCTTTACAAAATATTTAAGAGATACAAACTATACCTGTGAACTTTAATGCGCTCATCTTTTCCACTTTCATAGGAGCAGTTTGCAACAGTACACTTCAGAAACATCATGTTTGATACAGATACTTGAGAGAATAAATTTGTTGCGACAACTTTTGGACTTAATGGTGTTCACGTGATTAACCACCTGATCATTTCATTAAAATCGAAAAACCAAACGTAAGTAGCCAAGCACACAAAAACATAACAAATTAAAAAACGAAAAAAAGGTTATCGTGCCGCGTCGAAATGGAAAAATACATGAGAAGATGTTTACACTTATCTGCTATTCATCTGAGAAAAAAGCCAAAATCAGCATCATCTCAGCAGTGGCTCAAGAGACACGTCAGTGATCCATTTGTTCACCGAGCTCAAGTGAGTTAAATACATTTTTATGCCTAAACTTAGTTGTAAAAAGTTGAAGATTCAAATTTATTTTTACCTTTAAATATTTATCCTTTTAGATATTTAATCTTTGCTATTTTGAAATACTAGGCTTTGATGTAATATTTATGTTGTTCTTTTCTCAATTGGGCCCATTTTTATTTAGTGACTAGGGATGCGAGAGTTTTTAAATAAGAATAACAAAATTTGAGGTTTTTCCTCTGCAGCCTACAGTATTAACACTAACTATTGTAATGATGATGGTTGCCATTTCAAGTGTGGGACTGGCCTACAGTATATGTTGATGTTGATAATCAGTTTAATTCTATATTGTCTTGTTAAGATGCTCTTTCTCTTCAAGAGTCTTGGCTTGTATTTAATTTTTACCACATTACAACATTTTCATTATCCTCATTTCTTTTATTCCTCTAGTCTTTAATCTTTGTGTCAATTTATTTTCAGGGCTTTTTAGGCTAGTATTAGTAACAAGTGCAATCTGATTTATGGTAATGTAAAGATACATTAATTTTTTTGCTTTTTAAGTTGTTCGATCATTAAGTGTGCAAGCTCTTTCCTTTCAGTATGCTATTATAGGGGCATTAATGATATGTTCAACGTGCATCAGATAGAGGCATCATATTACACTTGCACGTGTTGGCAATGTAATTAGATCGTAATTACAGGCCAAGAAAATAATGATATCATATTAGCCAAGAAAGTAATGATATCATATTAGGTTGCCCTTGCTCTGACGAGGCGTGTGATGTGCAACCGTCGATTTTGGCCAAAATTGACGGCTGCAGTGCATACTAAACGGAAAGCGGAAGTACATCTCATGATCGTGCTCATTTTTTTCAAGTGTTTAATTTTACATCATTATTTTGTATATTACATCCTTTTTTTGTATAATCTTTTTCACACGGAATAATATATTCAATCACTGATCTGCATCATTCTATTTCGCATGGAAATAAAGACCAAAAAATAAGATACAAATCGTGACTCATGATGCCTTTGTTAGCAGGAATGCACGCCTATTAGAAATATAGCGGGTGTACTGTAGCGTTGTAAGAGTCCAAAAGATAGGAAGTGTACAAGGAAGGTGTAGCTTTCAAAATAAAACAGTCACACAGAGAGCAATAGGTGTATCTAAAACTTTATTGTTAAAGATGATTATTTACACACAGGAAAACTATTTACAAAAGCTGAAAGTGACAGGTCTGAAGTCTCAGCACTTTCTGCTCTGTCTGAATCTTAACTTTCAGTCACTACTAAAAGATCTGGGACTGAACTTCTGCTCACTGATCTTTAAGAGAGAAGCAGTATTTAAAAGATTTAATTATAATTATTTTCTTAATGTTGGAAAACCAATTACCAGGAATATGTACAGGAAGTACAGGTTGATAAAAGAAACATAAAAAGTGAACTAAGATGATTGAAAGTGAAACTATTTAAAAAGCATATTTAATCAGAAAAATGTTACAATTGTAAACATACACGTAAACAAACTATCTGATTCATGGTCTGCAAGGCCAAGCCCATTCATAACATTTGTTGAGCTAATTGATGATAATTGCATGGCCTCCTCAGGAGGTCATAGGTTAAATTTATTTGAAATGTCTTAGAGACAATGACGTCACAATGATATCACTTTTTAAGACTTAAAAAAATGATTTCATCAGAATTGAATGACAGGAAATTAAGAAGGCATTGAACCCGTGTTATAGAAAGACCAACCACATGTACACTGAAGCAAAAACTAAATGGATACATTACAGTATGTCCCAAAAAGTTGCGAATTTGAATAGTATAAAACTCATTTTTGTCTAAAAATTCAACCTTGCTTATTTGATTCCTTTTTTAGTAATCCATTAAAGAAAATTTATGATAGCTTCTTTGGAACACAAGGTTTTCAATCTTCAAAAAAATAAATCTCCAGAAAAATTATCTCCTGTATTACCAAAGCGATGTACGCCTGTTTCCATCTATGAACACCGTGATAATAAGCTTCCATATCCTCTTGATATACTGCCACGAAAAGAGTTTATGGAATTAACATGAATACGCAGTTTGTGCTGTACATTGTGGACAAGCAAGAAGTCTTGGACAGAGAACAAATTTGTACAACTTTTTGAAAAATGATATTTCATGACGGTTTTAGGACTTTTTAAGTTGATTTAGGTATGGTCATAGTATTGTCTAACTATATTTATAATAGAAAATAAATTTTGGAACCTTTTCTTGAAGGAAATCTTTATCAATTTGAGGAACATAAATTAAAACATTGATGTAAAAAATGCACCATTTTACCATATACACCATAGGGGCTGCAGGGACTCACCTCCCCTCCTTCCTCCCCATCCCGTAGGGCCTAGCTATACCACTGAATTATAATTGTTCCGTTGAAGCAGCCCATTTTCAATTTGCATTGGATTGCATTTATAGGTATGCCTAGCTATTCCCTTGTACTGTATGCTTGGCAGTAATCAATATACTTCAGGATATAGGCCTAATAAGTTTGGGGATGTTACAACATACAAGTTTTTATGACAGGTGTAGAAAGTTTTCTGTAAAAATTAAGATAAAACTCCTATCTTTTACAATTTTTGAGATACGATTTAATTTTCTAATTGATCAAAACAATTTAAAGATTTTTTTATTATATAGATACAGTACTTAGGTCACATTCTAGCTATAATCTAGTTTGCTGGTTTGTTCTTTTGGTGAGCAATTTTCAAAATTGGTAGACCTATCAGTTTTGTTGGCAGCTTATGCCTCTCCTTTGCAAAAACAAATATTGAATTGTTTCCTGTTCTACATGTACCTTGAAAATTAAAATGGCAATAGGTAGATCAGTGTTTGCATGACAGACATGTGCAGGATTCCAACAACAAATTTTAAATCCTTTTAAATATTTTGGGAGGGAATTTCCCGCAAAAAAAGTAAAAGTAAGTAAGCATACTGTAGCAGTGGTGTATCCCCCCCCCCCCAACCTTCCCAAACCCCCTCCTCCAGCTACACCACTGTACTGTACTACCAACGTATTGATGTTTTTAATGTCCCCTCATTTTACATTTGAAATATACATGTAATTCACCATAATTTTTGATTATCCATGAAGGCTAAAGAGTACTTCTTTTAAACCTGATAAATACGGTTTAAACTCATGGACGATCAACTTTTTTTAATACATGGTCATCAACACACTTTCTTCTTTCTTTATTCACATTCACAGATGATGAATTACAGAGCCAGAAGTGCATTTAAGCTCATAGAAATAGATGACATATACCAAATTTTGAGACTGGGAGGTGTTGTAGTTGACTGTGGTGCAGCTCCAGGATCGTGGACCCAGGTTGCGGTAGACCGAGTCAATTCCTTGCCAACTGGTAAGAATATGAATTAAGTTTCTTATTTTGATAAAGTTTATTGCAAGTTTTTCCTCTGCATGATTTTGTTGCTGAAGATTTGTACTTAATGTATTAATTCCTACAGTAATTATTTAATACAATATAAACATCTGAAACTTTTTCAGTTTGCTTATTATAAAAACAATTTCTCATTTCAATGTGTAAGGATTGCTTTGATATACATTTTGAAGAAAAAAAATGTTAATTTTGTGTGTTTAAATGTCACTGTTGAGTCCCAGGATATGGCATAGGAATTTCCATTTGGTATGGGTAGAAGGGTATCATGGGACACAGGGATGGGTCAGAAAGGAGGGGTCAGGAGATGGAGTGCTTAGGGGTTATAACACATGTAAGTTCATATGAGAAGATACAGACAGTTTCAACATAGAAGTTGTGTTGAATAGTTTACATACATTCTAGACTACTTCTGATAAACAGTTATGTCACAAGATACATGGTGATAGAGAGTCATCGAGGGAGACATACACTTTAAGAACTCATGACAGCTAGGGGAGGCTGGAGAAGGGAGGGGTCATATGTATTTCAACATACCTTTAAAATAGTTTGAAAAAGGAGTCAAGGTACAGTAAGCAACATATGAACAATTTTGAAAGTTATTGAAGAAAATGGACACACTCACTCTTGAGCTCTTGGTCTTAGCCTGAAAGAGAGCATCTTTTTTGCTAATTTATGAAGAAATAACCATCTTAGGAGGAATGGTTTATCAATCATTCATGGGTTTTGCACAAAGTCCTTCCAAGCATATAATATATATTTATATTTAGGCTCAGCCAAGGACTAATCTGATTCACTTCACTGAACAACAGTTATGTGGCTTGAGCCCCAAATGAATGACTTATTGTGTACAGTGTCACAGTAGCTGGTTGCTAACAAGTGAACTGTGAATAAACTACATGTACTGAAGATACCATCATTAAGAAGGTATAGATTACCCCTGCATTGTGTATGGTGTAGCAAATAGCTGGTTGCTAGTCAATGAATTGTGAAGTCTCTCAGGTTGGATGGTGTGGATTACTCCTGATTTTGAGAAAATCGAGCAAGTCGGGTAGGAGGGGTCTAAGGGCCAAAAATTCTTAATGTCATGTTAATTTTGAAATAACAAAAGTCTTGCAGTATTTTGAATACCTTACCTAGCTGATTCGTGCCCTGTCTTGTTTATTTCCTTTTCAACGGTTCTCCTCCAAGTCGTTTTAGGTCTCCCTCTTTTACGTTTTCCATCAGGTGCCCATGTTAGAGCTGTCACACAGTTGTCGTTTTGTTCGTGCCCTAATATGTGGCCAATGAATTTTCATTTCCTTTGTCTGACATCATCGCTGAGGAGTTGGATATCAGCCCTTTGTAGTACTTCCTTGTTTGAAATTTTCTGTTGCCATCTAATGTTAAAGATTCTTTGTAGGCGTTTGTGTTGGAAAATGTCAATACGTTTTTCGTCACCAATTTTAAATACTCTTGTAGTTAAAATATGAAAGTGTTTATAAGAAATGATTACCCTTAATTTGAACATTCACATTAAAGGTTATCAATACCATCACCTCTATTATAGGAGTGTATTCAAATATTCTAGAGGCTCCAGAAATATTGTCCTCATGTTTTGACCAAATGCTCCTTTAAGGGAATATTCCCGTAAATTTTCATTTTCATATATATGATAGAGGACTGTATTAATTTGATGTAAAAACCATGTTGATATCTTTTTCCATTTGTAGAAATGAAAAAATTTCAAAGATTGCACGAGTGTTACAAAGTGACCTCACAGTGTAAATGTGATGTTATAAAGACAGATCCAAGACAACTCTCATGTATTTCAACTAAAACAAAAACAATATTTTCTTTCATCTAGAGTGTAAGGTTCATGGGCAGATAAGCAAAGCACTTTTTTTATATTTTATGAAGTGTATGTTATGCCCCATCTCAGTTTTCTACCTACTGTGGTGTAGCGGTTATTATACATGTCTACAGACCACGAGGCCTTGGGTTCAAGCCTGGGTTGGGTAGACACGCCAGTGCACCACAACTGGTTATCAAAGGCCGTGGACATTGACTTGGTTGTCGATGTTACGTCGTACCTGTGTTCTCGTCCGGGTCGTATTAAGCGTTTTGTGATAGCATTCAGTAGTTTAGGAAAAGGTAATTAATTTTGGAAGAAATACATAAGAATTGTCTTGGATCTGCCTTTATGACATCACACTGTACACTGTGAGGTCACTTTTCATCACACTTGTGCAATCTTTGAAATGATTCTTTGTAGGCATTTGTGTTGGAAAATGTCAATACCTCCTAACTGGAAAAAGAGACCGACTTGATTTTTATACCAAATTGTTGCTTTCATAGTACTCTATCATATACATGGAAGTGAAAATTTAGCAACAATTTTACTTTTATAGCAGTAGACATATCTTTAAAATATTAGTGTGCAAAAAAATTAAAAAATCACAATTTTATCAAATTTGCTTTTAAGTACAGATTCTTGTGGTTAGTATTGTTCAAACCCATAAATTAATTTTAAATTTCTCATGTCAGATTTAAGGATTGTTTGTGATTGGTGAACAAAATCTCCAGTTTGAATTTCAAGGAAATGTAGCAAATTAAAGGAGCATATACTGTAGTCAGATAAGGTGATGATTCTCATTTAAAGAAGAAAAAAATTGTTGTGTATTTCTTACAAGCATACTATAATTGATGGTCTGTTTATAACAGTGCAGTGGTTAAGGAGTCATGCTCATATGCGAGCGTTGCATTGTGTCCTTGAGCATTATAGTTGCTCCAGTCCACTCAGCTCTACATCGAGTACCAGCACTGTTGTGGTGGGGTAGGAGGTGGAGAAAGGGGGAAGGGGGCGGTAACCTGCTATGGATAGCATCCTATCCAGGGAGTCATGTGCTCTCATCCACATATGCCAAGGAAACCAGGAATTAAGCACTGGCCTGATGGCCATTCATGGCTAGAGTGTGGATTTAACTGAATATTTTTAACTTCTAGCAGTGAGCAAGGAGGGAAGTGTAAAAGTTCAAACTTTTCTTGATATTGCCACATCATATAATTGCCATATATAATTGCCATTGATTTAGTCTAATACTGTACAATAACTGTATTGCAAAACCCACGTCATAAACCATTGATACACCTTTTCAGATTCCAGTAAACCTCAAGGAACAGTGATTGCTGTGGATCTGCTACATTTCCAGCCAATAGAGGGAGCTCTAACTCTTTGTCAGTCAGATTTCACAAAACTTCAAACTCAAGATCAAATTCATAAGTTGCTCAAGGGGAGGGCAGTAGATGTCGTCCTGTCTGACATGGCTCCTAACGCCTCCGGGATCGCATCCATGGATCATGAAAACATTGGCAAGCTCTTCAAGGACGCGTTGCAATTCTCAACCAAGACGCTTAAGGAGAATGGACACTTTCTTGGTAAACTTTGGGAAGGGTATCTAACAAAGGATTTAAGGAAAGAAATGAGTGACATTTTCAGGATAGTAAAGGTTGTAAAGCCTGATGCTAGCAGAGGGGAATCAGCTGAGATATTTTTGTTAGGAAAAGGTTTTAAAAGAAACTCATTTAAGAGACCATGTGATGTGAGATGAAGAAGTAGTCCCAAGTGACAAAATGGTGATGTAGCTGAATTGTTAGAGGAGCATAGAGCATGTGCAAGGGATGATGGTACATTGCCCTGCTGGGGTGTTTCAGTCCCCAGACGTAAGTTTACATTGCCCTGCTGGGGTGTTTCAATCCCCAGACGTAAGTTTCATTTTGTTCCTACTGTGCACATGTTACACTTATATGTGGAAATCGGTCATTTAATAATGGTTGTCAATAACAAAACAGGTTTGCGAATAAAACAATTTCTATTTACAATAAAAATAGATAGTGAATAATTTTGGTTGTTTTAAAATCTATTTTATTTTTAATATTCAAGGAAATAGTACAATGTGAAAGGTCTTTTTCCATCAATTAGCACCCTTAAAGCTTATGATTTTACAATGATCTATGTGCCACGTACTGATCGTTTATTGTTACTATCATGGCAGCCAGGAAATAAATACTCAGCTGCTTGAGAGGAAATGAGCAAAAGTGTGAGGCAACTTTTAAGGCTTTTTAGACCCTCATCTTGGAAGTGAATGTTTTCCCCAAATTGTGTCCCAGCTGGCATGTGAACTCATAGGGTAACATCTCTTTAATGAAATTAGATTTTGAACACTGTTCCTTTTCCTCTTTCATAAAAGATGAACAAGTTTGAGAGTTTCGCCTTGAGAACAGTTAGGAGGGGTAGTGTCAGTGGGTATTTCCATGGACCTTGGGGTATGGAAAACATGGAGGAGCCCTGCAATTGGATTGCTGTTTTCTAATTTCCATAAATCTTTTGTTATGCAAATCACATCAATAAGTGCATCCATTTACTTGAGTGAAATCAGGGAAAATGTTTTTTCCTTTAGCGCAAATGAGCTAATTAGCATGAACCCCCTCATCTCACTGATTATGAAAATACCTTAGGGCTTAACCTCTCTGCCAATTTTTCAGGCCTCAATCCTATCTAGTTGTGTACCAAGGTGAACTATTTATAAACAACAGCAACCATAGGCTAATACCCATGTCTCTGTCTGCTTCACAGCTAAGACAGTGTATGTGCCACCAAGGATAATTTTGCCCACAAATTTCAGTTTTTCACTTCAAATTCCAAATTCAGGCTATGTGATTGATTAGATAGATGAAAATCATGACCCACAATGATAACGGTTTGAGTCATTCTATAATAAAATGTCACGAGTCAAACCGAGAAAAAATAATAAGAGTTACTAGATCAATAATTATGATACAAGTCATAATAAACTAAAACAAAAACAGATCATTGAGAATATTGTTCTGATTTTATTCACTACTCAAAAATTATATCAGTAAAATTAATTGCTAAAGAATTGCTAAAGAATTGATATACTCTTGAGTAAAAGATTTAATGCAAAATTGAATTAATAAAAAGAATGCAATAGTTGTGAGTAACATATTCTTAATTCATAAGCTGCAGAAGCATTGTTAAAAGATATAAAAAGGGTTTATGAATGACATTGTTTGATTTAAAAAAACATTTAAAAAGTATAAGACAATTTCAGTACTTTTCAGTATGTACTTGTTTGAATGATAATTAGAGTATTGCCTTTTATCACCTCAACAGATTATGTAGTCAAAACTTGCAAATTCAAATTATTCGTAGAAAATAAAACAAGGAGAGTACAGTTCAGTAGTAGTACTAAATAAATATTTGGCAAGCCTTAAAAAATGGCATTTAAAAATCTATGAAAGGGTACTGTATCAACAACTTGAGCTTAATTATAAGAAAGCTTAGTGAGAAGAAATTATGTTACAGACCATGAAAATAGCAAAAGGTTTTTTTAAATCAGTTGGACTATTTTACAGCTTTTTTGAATTTTAAAACCTTGTATAATAAATCATGCAAAGTTAATTTAAATTATGAGATAACAACATAAATACAAAGCCTATGAAATTCCTTGTTAACTTATTGTTCTTTACCATAGAACCTCATAACACTATCTAGCCTGGATCTCCCACCACATTGCTTTGCTGGCATACCCCCTCTGCAAACACAGTCATTGGTATTATATAGCTACATGTACTGTACATTGGTGTTATACCAGTGATTCAGAATTAATGAAAAGGACAATAATATAGTACTATACGTTAGGTGTCTCACAACCATTTAAAAAAAGTTGAACTTAAACAGACCATTTGGACAATTAAATTGGGATATGCTTGATAATTCATTGCACCTCTTGAAAAAAAAGGATTTGTTTTCAGAACTGCATATTTAACTGGGCCAATGTCATTTCTGAATAAAGATACCCATTCATAGGAATTCTAGAAATTTTCTAATTCATCTGCCATAGATGGCACAAAAAAAACCCATTCACATCAAAATATTGATTTGCTCTGTGACAAGGTCTGAAAAGCTCTTTTAAAAATGAGTGGATGTGGTATGTATGGTCAAGTCATAGACAGAAAAGAACCCCTTCAATCTACAGTATCATTGTGGAAACAATGAAAGATTGAAGCTTTTTGGAAGATTAAAACAAAACTAGATCTCTGATTGGTTTAAGGCTTATTCTATTGACATAGTGTTTAAGATCGAGATGTTAGATCTTCATTGGTTATCACTTGCGCATATTCATTATGCTCTGCACTGATTGGTTAATCATCACCTAGGCGTGTCTTAACTAGCCTTAGTTCGATTTAAGCATTCAAGCTGATAGTAGCTAGGACATCATCAGTCTGCTTTAGGAGGTTGAAAAGCATGGGAGCAAAATGGTTACATAAAGGACTTAACGCTTTTCTAGACTTAGTCAATTTTTTTACGATTTAATCACGTATGCTGGATTGTATGTTATATTATAACTGTTTATACCATCAATAATCAGAGAGATAATCAGGAAGCCACAAGAATACATGTCCGAACTAGTTTAACAAAATCTATCATGAGGTTTTTTTTTTTGTATCGACGTTTACTGTTGACTTTTTAATGTACCGTATATGCAAAATCATTGAGTTTTAATCAATTCCCAAGCAGTCCCTAAATTTTCTGGGTTAAAGGATATTTTTTGGGTGTTTCTTTTATGCTGGAAAGCCAAAATTTGACACTAAAAGAATTATTTTGAGTAGATAGCAGTTTTTAGGGTAAGTAGGTTTACTCAAAACAATTTTTCAACATTACAAAGGTGTGTGATTTTTCATCAACAAAATTTGATACAGTACATATCATTTTACTCGCCAAAGCCTAATAGTTGACATCACAAATATCAGATTACCACTTTGACCTACCTTTTACTTTCTGTATCAACATGATTCAATTTGTTTAAAGAGCTTCACAAATTATTTTATTTCTACTTTCTGTATCAACATAATTCAATTTGTTTAAAGAGCTTCACAAATTATTTCATTTCTACTTTCTGTATCAACATGATTCAATTTGTTTAAAATGCATCTCTAAAAATTATTTTATTTCTGTTTGATTTGTTCCTCTGGAGAGATGATGGAGTAATAAACACAGTGAATAACCATTCAGAACATTTTTTTTTTTATGTAGCTACATTAAACAAAGAACAAAACAAACAAGAAAAATGCAAAATTGACATACTGGGGGTAACGTACGTCCCATTGCTATACTCTTAAAATGATAAACAGGTATTTCAGTTTTGCATACTGCTTATATCACCTTCTCTAGTTCAAGTTGTGGAACTTGAGCTTATATGACAATGTGGATACACGTTGTACTGTCTGCTTGTGGCTCTGCATTACTTTCTTCCCAACCTCTCTAGTCACCTAAACAAAGAAAAAAAGGAAGGTTTTGATAATGAAGGTACAGAAACACGGACAAAGTCTCTCTTTAGAGGAATGTATTTGTTGCTTGAGCATATTTGCAATCAATGTACGGACAGTATGGCACTCAAGATTGAACTTATAGTCTGTTTGCCAGAATCCACATGAATTCACAACAAAACCTCCCAACACTTTTTGGTCAATTGTTCCTTAAGCTTTGCCTGTAACTTTAATATTAATCCTTGGCTTATATTTTGTCACGTCTTTAAGGGAAACATAACACGGAGTGCTGTAATGTAATCCTAATGTTAGATATGGACTGATGAAGATGACTAGCAACACCATTAGCCACAAAACTAACCAAAGAAGAAATTAATCATTTAGAGACCTATGACCAATTTCTTAGAATTTCCTGTTTTTAGCTTACTGCTAACACCACATACACAGTTGATGATAGCAGCATCCCATTGGTCAACTATCTATTGGAAAGAAATATATTATGTTGCAAAAAGGGGTTATAACATGAAGCTAAAAAATCTTAGATTTATTTTAAAGAGTATTTAAATAGAAATAATTAATTCATTTTGAAAAATAAAAATAATAAGTTAACAATGTAAAAACAGCAAAACTCATCATTTTTGTAAATGACTTCATATATTTGAGGGTGTATCCTTTGGCCACAACCTATACACACCTGTAATCTCAGAAGGAATTACATAAAACTAAATATGCAACTCATAACATAGATAACTTATGTACTGTACTTGCTGTAAAGTCTATCCTATCAATAACTACAATGTAAGAACCTATGAAGGAGAGAGGTACTTTTATTTCTTCTCTATTTTATATTATTTACTTCCAAGTTATATCATACCTTCCATGCTATAAATATGCAATCAGGTCCAATGACCTGATTCTAATGCACTTCTAACCGAACTAAAAACGTAGTTACCAACCCAGCCCTGACCTCCAACTCCCTCACTTCTTTTCAGCGCGTTCCTGTCCCAACACAGCTGAGACTGGTTGAAAAACTCTTTAGAATTTTCACCCTTTTTCTTACAGCTCCAACAGTGAGGATTTTTAAGCTGTTTGGCACTTTTCTTCAAGTTTTTCCAGTCATCTGAGGTAAGATGAGGTGGCCACGGGCCTGGGAAATATTCAGTCTGACTTGCAGGAGTATCTCCATTGAAGTTACACTAAGTCTAGAATGATTTTCATCTGCTCGTTCTCCCCGTACAAAATGGGTGGCAAAAACTAGAGAGCCCCACTCATGGCAGGGGGTTTTAGTCTCTAGAGCACCTGGTGTGCTAGTTTAGAGGACCTCGTTCCCATGGGTAGATGTGTTTTCACCCCAGGCCCCTGCCCTACCACGAGGATAGCCTAGTGTTATACTGTGCATTTGTATTACATGTTAGGATATCTTCAGTAAAGATTCTCATATGCATTAGGCCAACTTCTCAATTTGATGTTGGCACATGCCCAAGAGGTCGACGTCACCACAGGATGGCTGAGGAGTTAGTTGGCTGAGGAGTCAGTTGCAACTAGCTCCAAGGAGTTACAGTGTGTACAAGAGAGCCTGTATTTTATTTTACGTTGTAGCGGTTTGGTACATCGCATCGCATTATTTTCAGGTTGTGTGTAGTTATTGTTCTACACTCCTTTTGTGTTCCAAGCTCAGTTGAGTTCTGTGTTTTGTGGAGTATTTTGATTTGTTGTAAGTCCTTTGTTCTTTATTCAGTTTGTGGGCTACATGCACATATGCATTCTTCTCTCATTTCTGACTGCAGCAGAACAGGGAGAACATGTCTTGTCTTAGAGCTAACCAGTTTGCCAGCTAAGTTGCTTTACTTTCTCTAGATACTTTTATCTTATTTATCAGCTCGATAATCTAAATACCTTTGCTTTCTTTGAGTATCTCTACTGTGTACTTATGGGTATCATGTCTTTATTATACCGTGCACTTTTGCCTTGTGTTCTATAACCTTTGCAAGTTATATTATATACTGTATGTACATCAATCATATGTACCATACATTATCAACAGTATCAACACGTGTGTTCCAAAGGTAACTCACCTGCTTGGTATATATTACTTAAATAAGATTGCATTCATTAGGTCCTGTGCTTCGGCCATGGCAATACTGCCTACAGTAAAGCCAATGTTTAATAGTACCTAATTATTCACTGGGTATCTTCTGCCCAGCACATGAGCATCACCTGCCCTGCCGACCAAGCGAATAGTCTTGTCTGCTCATTGACTTATTCTGTCAATCGACCAACCAGCAACACATTCCTAACTTACTTGGAATGTTCCTAACTTACTGTACTTGGATTGTTGCTGTGGTCATGTTGGTATATCCTATTAACCTACTCCTAGTGCTGGCATATCCCACTAGCTTACCTGTGACATCTTGCTTCACCTGTAGCTTAGGTACACCAACATGCCCCCTTGTATTTATTTACCATTACATCTTCATTGTAAGGTAGCGTGTTCTTATACTAGCACGCACGCTCTGCCTATATACTTAGTTACGCTTGTATTCAGAGGGATCCTTATGTGTTTTCATCTACAGGTCCCCCAGGCTGACAGCAGCTTCCTGGACCACACCACGTCATCCAAACAGGTTGACTTAAAGGTCAGTCCTCACAACGTTAACATACATAGCATGAGTTTCTAAGTCTAGCACTAGTTTTTAATAAAGTGTTTCATATATGTGCTCAGTTAGAGGGGCGCAGAGGGACCTTGTTGAAGTCCCCCTTGTGCCGCCTTTTTGGGAGAATTTACCTTTTCTGTTTATCTCTACAGACACGCAGCAGCAGTCAGCAGTGGTTAGTGTTTTCCACGCCTCCTGTGTTTTCAGAATTTTTACAATTTTCTTAGGGGTTAGAATTGTCAGATATATCATCAGATATATAATCTGATTCATTTTTTTGGTGTACTAAATTGCCGTGGCATGTCTCATACTCTATCTATGTTGTCTTCCGCAGTGCTGTCTCCCCCGTTTAGGGGTCATCAGTACATTCCCCATAGGGGAGTTTGGCGTAAGTATAGATATTATTAATCACGTCTTATGGTGTAATCTCACTAGTCAACTACTTTTGTTAGTGCGCACGGCTTGATACTACTGAGTCAGTGGTCACAGCTAGTAGTCAACTTTATTTATTTTAAATCTTTACTGACCAATCACCCTAGGGCACCACGGCTTGATGCTACTGAATCGTGGGGGCTTAGGTAGTGGTCCGGCTAGTGTAAGTTGAACTTAAACAAGAGATTAAGTTGTGTCTTAATGATGTAGCTTAGGATAAGCCACATAAAATACTAGTGCGCCATGGCTTGACGCTACTGAGTCATTGGATCACAGGTAGTGGCAAGTGACCTGTTATAACACCGCTGTGGGCCACGGTTTCGCACAGGGACCATTAGGACCACAAGGGGCAGCGTCTTAAGAAAGTTACAAGTAAGTTCACAGCCCGCTGTAGAAGCATAAGATTACTTTTGTGGGTCCACACGGGCCCATACGGCTCTTAGCTAGGCTTTCCTAGCCAAGAATCAGACTTTTAGAGTTTTTACGAGCACCGATATTACTTCCGTTGCTCTCTATGTTTTCTGACACATCAGAGGATCAGGCTTGGTGCCTCGTCAGATGTCTCAAGTGCTACAATAAATATCAAGACAGAGTTGCAAAAGCTGTTCTTTTAAGAAAAAGGACCGTCCCTTTCATGAGGTGAATATCTTTATCTTTTATTCACGGTTTCAGTTTAGATTCATTTGTTGATTTATAAACCTCTTGATCGTTTACTAACAAATCTTTTGCTGTTGTTCAGGCATGCCTTAATTCGTTTTATTTTACTAACGAATTTTGGCCGTTGTTCAGGCACATTCTAATTTGTATAATTTTGTTTCCCTTGTGTTTAACAAAGCTGCCTCGGTCCGCTGGTGAAGCTTGTAAGTTTTCGCCATGACGTATTGGGCGTTGTCTACAGTTGCTTCTGTTTACTAGCACTTTTTCATTAACGTGTTCTTCTGGGTGACTAACCCATGTTCATGTGACGTTTTGCCTTGGTTATTTCTAAAAAGCTACGCTTAGCGGGGTAAATTTCTATTTCTAGTATTATCATTTCTTTTCTTATCTATTTGCTACTAATTCATATCTTTTTTAAATCTCCTTTTGTTAAGAGAACTAAGTACTGATACATACCTCTGTCATAATGTCATCGAGACTGTTTTCCCTAGCAGACTTTTGACAAACATCAACGAGGGTCTGTATGAAATAACTTCCTGCTCTATTCCTGTAAGATACATGACCTAGAAAAGATGACAATGATGTTACATATTTATGAACGGAGAAAGTAAAATCTGATGATTGGTGACACAAACCAAATTCCGAACTTAAAGAATAACACAGGACAGCGTGGCCAGTGGCGAATGGTCATTTGTTCTTGAAAATTTGTCTTAGAAAGAATTCATGGTTCAGGGGATGATGGGGCGGGGGAGGGGGGGGGGGTCAGGGTATGTGTGTTACCCTTAGTTTCTTCTTCTCTAATTCTGTTGATATTACCTGTCTCTGTGTATATATTTGTAAATAAAGCCCTAATATATTGATATTAATTAATTTATCATTAATTATGATTAAATAATTGGGCTCCCCCCCTCCCTCCCATGATGTGAAACAGATACTGCCTCTAGATATGAACATTTTATGTTGTGAAAGACTACCATACTCAAATTCATTGAAGAATACAAACTTTTGTACAATTTCCTTATTGTATGACCAACTTGCTGGGGTCAGTAATAGTTAAGTTGTGGACTCTAATAGGTATATTGATTCTTAAAGTATTAGTGTAACCACTGGTGTGTATTCCAGAAGAAATATTAGGGGGGCTGTGATTAAGCAGGATGGATGGGGTCCATCGTCAAATCTTTTGCCACCATATATTGAAAAGCAAAAATATAAATTGTATAATGGCTGCCCCCTTCCCCATTAAATTGCAAGAGGGCTTAACAAAAAAATATGGCTAAATAGTCATTACAATTTTCATAAATATTTCATTGATATATGATACAAAATATTGATAAAGTCTGCCCTGAAATCGGAGGCAACATTGAGGATGGGCGTTAAGGTGCTGCTTAGCACTGACATGACCGATGATGGAACTAACATAAGTATTCATCCGTTTGTGTATAACAGAATAACAAGAAATATTGTCAGGCAGGACATTCTTTTTTGGTAGATAATTTCTCCATAAGGTTTGTATTTTTGTAGGCAAAGAGATATTATATTAGGCTCCTGAATATGACCTAAAATCGGGAAATGTACTTCAGCAAACACTTGCAAGATAAAAGGGAAGAGTTTCCTGTTATTAAAACAGTAAGTCTTAACAGATTCCCATTGTTTTTTCCTAGTAACCTTTCACAACCCAGTGAGACCAGTTACCCTCTATTGCAAATTAGAGGGTTTACTATTTAACTTACAATATGTCTTACTCTTTGGTAGGAGCTTTCACGTGCCTAAATAGACGACAGCAAAAAACATTCCAGGTTGTGGGGTTACAATCCCAGCAGTCTCTAGGTCACTAGTTGTTACCTAAGATTAAGTTCTGTTTGGTTTTCCCTTTTGGATAATCCCTTCATACATTTCAAAAGTAATGTAAAGACCGATAATTGTTTGATGCTTACTATAAATTATTTTTTAACTACCTGGTATTGTAGAGTATGCAATATAAACATCCTGGTTGGTTGGCACAGTTTCATTCCCGTCAATTTCTATGTCTAAATGGAATGCAGATTCAGCGTCTTCATCGCTGTCATCTTCAACATCATCGTCACAACTCATTCCTTGATCCATTTTACCTACAAGAACCAATGACACATTGCATGTAGTCATTATTAATTTTATTGACTACTGACAGAAGGAAAATATCTTCAAGGTTTTTTTTTAAATTATGAAACTGGTAAAAAATCGATTCAAAATAAGTTTGAAATTACTTTTTTCCTTGGCAATGCAACCCTCCCCTTCCTGAAACTATACCCATCCCTTCCTGAAACCATACCCATCCATTCCTGATGTCATTTGTACCTACCCATACCATCCATACTTCCAAAATAACATCCATCCCTTATTGATGTCATCCATCCCTTCCCATGCCATCAACTTTCCCCGATTTTCCAACTTTCCTTGATGTCATCTACCTTGTCCTGATGTAATTCATGCATACCAATGCATCCTTTCTTGCTGAATATCTCCTTACTCTCCCTGATGCTATGCATCCAGCCCTTCTCAGGCCATCCATCTATAACATCATCCAACTCCCCCTTCCTCTCTGAATATCTCCTTACTCTCCCTGATACTATGCATCCAGCCCTTCCCAAGCCATCCATCCATAACACCATCCAACTCCTCCTCCCTGAATATCTCCTTACTCTCCCTGATACTATGCATCCAACCCTTCCCAGGCCATCCATTCATAACATCATCCAACTCCCCCTTCCCTTCCTCTGAATATCTCCTTACTCTTCCTGATACTATGCATCCAGCCCTTCCCAAGCCATCCATCCATCCATCCATCCATAACACCATCCAACTCCTCCCACCTATACCCCCACCAACTCCCCACCAAGTCCCCACCAACTCCCACAAACCCCAACAACAACTCCCCCACCAACTCCCCACCAACTCTCCCCACCAACTCCCCACCAACTCCCCACCAACTCCCCACCAACTCCCCACCAACTCCCCCACCAACTCCCCCACCAACTCCCCACCAACTCCCCACCAACTCCCCACCAACTCCCCACCAACTCCCCACCAACTCCCCCCACCAACTCCCCACCAACTCCCCACCAACTCCCCCCACCAACTCCCCACCAACTCCCCACCAACTCCCCACCAACTCCCCACCAACTCCCCACCAACTCCCCACCAACTCCCCACCAACTCCCCACCAACTCCCCCCACCAACTCCCCACCAACTCCCCACCAACTCCCCACCAACTCCCCACCAACCCCCACCAACTCCCCCAAACCCCCACCAACTCCCCACCAACTCCCCCACCAACTCCCACCAACTCCCCACCAACTCCCCCACCAACTCCCCCACCAACTCCCCACCAACTCCCCACCAACTCCCCCACCAACTCCCCACCAACTCCCCACCAACTCCCCACCAACTCCCCCACCAACTCCCCACCAACTCCCCACCAACTCCCCACCAACTCCCCACCAACTCCCCACCAACTCCCCCCCACCAACTCCCCACCAACTCCAACTCCCCACCAACTCCCCACCAACTCCCCACCAACTCCCCCACCAACTCCCCACCAACTCCCCACCAACTCCCCCACCAACCCCACCAACTCCCCACCAACTCCCCACCAACTCCCCCACCAACTCCCCCACCACCCATCCCTTTCCAGACCATCCAACCTTCTTTGCTACCGTCCAACTCTCCCTTACACCATCCATCCTTTCCCAAGCCATTGATCATTCCTCAACACCAGTGATTTCCCCCTTACACCATCCATCCCTGCCCAGGCCATCCATTCTTCCTCAACACCATCCAACTCCCATTTACGCTATTCATCCTTTCCCAAGCCATCCATCCTTCCTCAACACCATCGAATTGCCCCTTACACCATCCATCCCCAGGCCATCATAATCAGGCACTAGCCTACCTCAAACAGCTAATTCAGTTCCGTAAATCCACATATAATACACGCAGCTCATGTTTTCCTCCTCTTTCTCTACCCTCGTACTCATACTTCGTTCGGTTTTCGTGCATCTTGTTCCATCGGTCCCAAACTATGGAATGACCTGCCTGATTTTCAGTAAAGTCTAATTCATCATTTATCTCATTCAAACGTAACCTAAAAACTCACCTTTTCAAGCTGGCCTTTAATTAATTTTTTAATTTTATTCTTCTTTGGTTCTTTTGGCAGTTTCTCAGTGTGTTTTGTTATTTTACATCTTGATTGGAAAGCGCGATAGAATATCTTTTAGTAATGGCGCTGTATATGTACTTTATTATTATCATCCATCCTTCCCCCAAACCATCCGACTTCCCACTACACCATTCATCTCTTTCCAGTCCAACCATCCTTTGTTATACCATGCAACTCTCCTGTACACCATCCACCCTTTCCCGAGCCATCCATCCTTCCTGAACACCATCAGTGACGTGGTTGGTCATGTTTCACTGGGGAGGGGGGGGCAAGGGAATTTTGTGCCCCCTTCCCGGAAAAAAAAATGTTCATAAAAAACGATTGGCACAGAAATCTAAATTGGCATGCACTGTTTAGATGGCACCGGCCATTTAGGAAATTGCTTAAAATCAGTGTTTCAAATCAAGGGAGAAAGCTATGCAAGGGATCCATGGGCTTTGGTAAATTTCCCAAAAATTTAAGAAGAAAAATTGCCGAAAATGAAGGAAATTTCCCAAAAATTGAAGAAAACTTCCAAAAATTGAAGAAATTATTTCCAAAATGAAGGAAATTTTATGAAAATGGAAGCAAATTTCCCCAAAATTAAAAAGAAACCCCAAAAAGGCCCAAAAAAATTCCCCAAAACGAAGGAAATTTTCTCCTACAGAGACACCGAACATGGCCCCACCCACTGGCTTTCTGTAATCTTATACACACAAATAACCTTGGGCCACTTGGCTGTGGTGTGCATGGTAATGGCAAATACACAATCATTGTTTAGAGAGGAAACAATACACTGAACAGGAAGTCCGGTTGGTAATTGTCATACCTGAGTTTTCAGGATTAACTCAGGTGTTGGGTGCAGATAGGCTTAAATAAAAACTTTTCGGCATGTACCAAAAAACATAGGTAACAGGAACTTAGATTAATCTTAGGTATTAGTGCTGTAATTTGATGTGGGAGAGGAATAATGCATGTTTATCTTTATCTACATTTAAAAAATATATTCATTAATAATTTGTTTATGTTTGTCATAGTTGTAGTGTCCAGTAGTTGCAGGATACACTGACATAAAAGTAAAATATGAAAGAAATGCTGTGGCAACGCTAAAAATGAATTGAAAAACCGGCATTAAAAATGTCACGGATGACTTTGATTTAAAAGTAGTTTGTTTCTCTACCAGCATGTTAGGCAGAGCATGTTGTTCAAGCTTTTGCATCAATAAACATATAAAAGGAACCTCAAATTTTGCCTCAATGCCTCAATACTTGTCTTCGATAAAGTTTCATAAGGTTTTTTTTTGAAATTTTACACCTGGCTTCACTATTTTATTTATTATTATTATTGAACGTATACTGGTATCAAGATCAATGATACAAATATATGCTGTCTTTTGTATGCGGATGATCTAGTAATTTTTTAAAAGCTTCTAAATCATGCTGAAAAGTTTCTCTTTAAGCCTACCCCTCACCCGACACCTGAGTTAATTCTGAAAACTCAGGTATGACAATTACCAAGCCGACTTCCTGTTCAGTGTATTGTGTTTCCACTCCAAACAATGAATCTGTATCTCCATTTCCATGCAAACCACAGCCAAGTAGCCCTAGGCTATTTGTGTGTATAAGATTACACAAAACCAGAGCTGAATAATCAAAGCACTTATGTGATTGAAATCACTCATCCGTGTTAGGTGTCTTAGTGGGAGAAGTTTGTTTACAAACTGGTGATAAAAATATCTGTGTATTATATGCCTGAGGTGATGTGTACATTACCTTCGAATGATTGACGGGCCATTTCTCCTAAGGAAAGATATTGCTTTATGGCATGTACTTGGGATCAAGTAGCAATAATTAACTGTTGATTCTTGAAGCACATATTGGAGGTTTCATATTCAAACTATACCTGTCAATGTTACGGAGGGTGAAAGGCAGAATGGGATCCAAAAAGGTCGTGGGAAATCATATGCCTCTAACTAATAGGACAAAAAGGGAGAAAACAACTACAGTAAATGATTTATCATTAGGGTTAACATGTTATCACTAACCTCCTCTGCATGCTTGTACAAAGAAAAGCTTTGGTTTCTTCACAAGACTTTCATTCTTTGAAACCATTTTCACATATTTGTTGAGCTGTATGCATTCATTGTCATGCATTTTAATCTGATCATCAGTACCTCCATGTGAGAATATTGCAAATGCAACACCTCCACTTTCTTCAAAATTGTGTGAACCAACTGCTTTCAACAATTCGTCAAATTCCTGTAAAGGAAAGAAAAAAGTTAACAAGAAAGCAATCCATAGAGATGCTGATCTCATCATCTTAAGCATGGTGGGGAAAATAGCTGATAATAATAACTATAGGGGGGAAGGGGGGGGGACTAGCTTTGTGACTTTTAAACTTTTGACCCCAGAGTTTACGGGACACAAGTTCGTGTACCATGTGATACAAACATAGGATTGGTATAGGTCTTGCACTCTCGGAATTGAAAGTGGCACAAACATTGTACAAATTAGTACATAGTTACCCCCCAAAATCACATATTTGACCTCTGACCCTTGACCCCAATTACTGAAACAACATCTGAAATTTTTCACATTTATCGTACCCATGACACCATTCATACTCACGTCACACTTAACATTCCATAGCTATAGGGGGAAAATGGTGAAAAGTGGTCAATAGCTCTGTGAACTTTTGACCCCAGAGTCTTTGGGATACAAATTCATGTACTGTGATAGGATATAGGTCTTGTACTTCCTGAGCTTAAAATGGTGCAAAATTTTGCATAAAAAGCACTTATTTGACCCTTAACCTATGACTTTTGGACCTCTAATTATATCAAATTTTTGTTAGAATGTTAAACCCTTATTCACCTATGCAATTTGTAAAGATACCAAGTAATTCCTTCAACTTGTTTCATTTAACCTGTGAATTTTGTACCCCAACTTGAAAACCGTTAAGACAGAAGTTCCGGGCTAGGGTACCTGTCCACCAATTTTGGTTCATGTGTGAATTACAGTTTTTGAGTTATAAGTGACACAAAATTAATTGTTGCATATACGCGCACACACACACAAACCCACGGACAGACGCAACAATCACCAAATTTTGTCTCATTCCAAAAACTCCTGACCCCTAACACCTAATATGAGGTCATCATATGAGACCCCTGGTGGGCCCCACCAGCCCCCTAATATCAAGGGGATGGCAATGTAGTGTATGAGGTATAGGCAGTTTTAAATATTATATTAAGCCTCTTTCGATTGAAAAGTATTCAAAAGAAATAACAAGATAGCAATCGACAGAGTTGCTGACCTATTATCACCTCCACATATACCTTGTCCCATACAACAATACATCAACTTCCACCAACCCACCAAGTAACATTACATACCATGTGCCAACCCAATATCACTTATGGTTTTCCCAGGAAGCACGATACAACTTGTACTGTTTTAATCAATTATTTGACCTTTGACTTTTTAAGTGGCATATGCCGTTATATGTGGGACATAACCCTGTTCACCCTCCCCCAACCCAGTAAGTAAAAACTCAACCAATGATACAATAGCAAATACATTTTTACAACGAAATGCAACACAAAATTTACTATCATTATTTGACCTCTAACCTTTGACCATTAAGTGGCATGTCACATCTTTCCCAAGACAAAACATGGCATCATCTCACAAAGTAACAACCCAATTGCATTTGTGGAATTTGCATAACAGGCAAGCAATAAAAAAATTCCATTTGGAATTAATTATTTGACCTTTGACCTTTAGGTGGCCATTATATTTCACCAACCCACCAAATACCAACCCAATATAAGTTATGGTTAAGCCTAGGAGAAGAACACAAAATTTTCCAATTGACCTATAATAGACATCCCATTATGTATGGGACATTACCAGGGGGGTAAATAATGGGGGTGGGGGTGGTGTTACACCCAGTCACTTTCAGTGAAGTTGTCAGTTTAATTAAAGATTTGTCGGTAAATCAGGGTCCACATCGGTAGAACTTCTATCAAAGACGATGAAAACTTTACCAAACAGATTGAAAAAGAAATATTATGGCACTCGTTCTGCAATTTTAGACCACAATTTTTTATTTTTTTGCTTTTCAAAATTTAAGACGTTATGGGTACCTGAATGTGGATTATTTTTTTGTTGGTAACGTTGAACTCTTTTGCTGGTAAATTTGTAATTTTACACCCCCTCCCCACATCCCCCCCTTCCACATATTCAATCATATATGGACCATATTCAATCAATTTGACCTTTAAGGTACATGACCCAACTTATGTGGGACATAAGTTCGCATCACCCTACACCCTTCCACCAAGTTTCAACTTGATAGCTTGTACAGTTTTCTCTGTACACGTGATACAAACATTAGTATTTTTAATCAATTATTTGACCTCTGACCTTTTACCTTGATGGTATATGACCCAACTTGTGCGGGATATAAGCTCACCTCACTCTACACCCTATAACCAAGTTTCAACTTAATAGCTTGTACGGTTTTCTCTGTAAACACGACACCCACCCTGCCACCCACACCCAGCCATCTATACACAGCCATCTACACCCAACCACCCACCTGTCCACCCATCCACCTACCCAAACACATACAAAAGTGAGTAGGCCTACAATACCCTAAAACCATATATACTATATGTTACGATAAGGTAATCATGATTAATTTAAACATTCGTATTAAATGTGTCTTTGAAAATATTCTTAGACTCAAAATAAAAATTGTCCTCACTTTTCGACCGCCAGCTCCTTTAAAACAAGTCAGGTTAACATGCATCCAGGCTCTTAAAATTGGGTATGATTCAATTTCATATTTGTAAATCATTATAATATCCAGGGCTATAGCTACAGTAGATGGTGAGAGGTTATGGGAGAGCTATTCTCCATTGTTGGTCTGTTGGCAACTTGGCAAATTGAACAGACCTGTCCACCAATCAAAGCTGATCAAATTTGTAACAATAAAATATTCAAAACCCTCAAGTTTTTAGTGTGGTTCCTAGAAAAAGGCTTAAACTATAGAGCTCCATGCATGCACTTAAGGACTTGCTGTATTCTATTCTAATTGTAACATCCATTTAGCAATTTCAAGTGAGTAATTGGATGTCAAGTTATCAATGAATGAAAGGTGTTACAAAATTTCTTCAGAAAAAGGTACACAAATCAGCTGAGCCTTGTCTCTTACAGGTTAAGCTAACATCTACACCAAAACCTATGATCGTGTTTGTGGACAATTTGTCAAACAATTACTGAGAGATATGGGTAGGCCTGTCGACTTAATCAAGTCGGTGTACATTTGAAGATTAAAGCTCTGAGCAATGCATCATTTTTTGAACTATATTTTGACAGCCTGATACTTACTTCTGCTGTTATGTTGCGAAAAATCCCACCATTAAATTTTCTCTGCACATTATCTGGCAATTTGATTGAAGTATCAAGGCCATCACACTTGAAATTCATTCCCTGAAAGCATTTTTTCATGGCTTGTTCATCAACTTCTGTTCCTTTTCGGGTTTTGTTGGGTTTGTTTTGAAAGTCTTTGTTGGAAATGATGATCAACGGGCAAGGTTTGCTCAAATTATACTGCAAGAACAACAATCTCTGGAGCTTATCTCATTTCACCTTCTAACTTTCCACTTCTTGTAAATGAATAAATATTTAAGTATATGACTATAATGAAACATGAATGAAGCCTAGTTTTACATACGACTTTTGACCTTCAAGTTGATAGTGAGAAGTTTAATTTTGGGAGATAGGCTTGCCTAGATTGATTTTATTTCATTTTCTGTCATTTTGAGGATGGCAAATCCAAAAAGTGAGGCTTCCATTTTTTCCGACATCATCATGGTGGCCATCTTGAATTTCAAATTAGCAACCATTTCTAGAAAAAAAATGACCATAGCTTTCTTATTATAGCAGCTATAGGCATGATTTTAGTGGCTAACCCTATGTTTTCAATACCAACTTGGTAATATTGCCGTCAAACATAAATGGTGGCCATGTTGAATTTCAAGATAGCCGCCATTTTTTAATATCAAAATCTCACTATAAATTGCTCCTGTTTTGTCAAGAGCAGGTACGACCATCAGTTTAGTCCCAAATTGTTCAGGGGACATGCCATGTGGCAACAATACCCTCCATGGAACTCTTATTATCATGTGCCAGAAAGACAACTACAACAACGACATTGATGATACAAATAACACACCACTACATATATCAGATACATTAGCAACTAATCCACCTGAGGTAAATATCAAGTACAATCATGCACCTAACATACGTCTACGTCCAAGAAAGTTTGATGATACTCTCAACCATATCAAGCTTTATCTGTATATATTTATATTCTGCAAGTATTAGAAATGGTTGAAATAAAGTTGTGCAAACAAACAAACAAATATCTGCCAAGAGTAGTTGGTCCTTAGAGACAAACAATCATACTTTGGACGTGAACTTTTATGAACGGGCCATAAACCTACAGCAGTCAAGAGGATGTCCATGGATCTTGAGGCTTGGAGAGCTTCATGTTTGCATGGCAGGACTACATGTACTTAGGAAAAACCTTGAAGGAAATGGTCTTGATACACTGGTGATAGAGAACGGTATATTCAGTTGCAGCCATCAGAGGCATATACTCGGGAAAAGCTTTCAAGCGTGGTGTAGAGTACCACATAGTTGACTATATGGCATGCATGATGCTATGACTCGATGCCATAGTGGACATTCTGGACCCTGCTGTGTTAGAGAAATGCAGCAAACTAAAAGTAAATCTACACGATAAAAGCGCAGACATACAGGTTGCATACGAGGAAGTCTCTGCTGCTTATATGCTGACAACATGAAGACAAGTTGGAGAAGAAGCCAGATGGGAAGCTAGCAACGTGGATGGACACCTATATGGAGCAGGTTGAAGTGCTGTTGCATATCATCAACATGAAGCTATATTATTCCTTAGGAGAAATGGTCCGTCAATCATTCACAGTTAATGCACACATCACCTCAGGCCTATGATACACAGCTATTTTATCACTAGTTTGCAAACATATTTCTCCCACTAAGACAACTAACAAGGATGAGTGATTTCAATCACAAAAGTGCCCTGATTACTCAGCACTAGCATTCGGTAATCTTACACACACAAATACCCTTGGGCTACTTGGATGTGGTGTGCATGGGAATGACAGATAAACAATCATTGTTTAGAGTGGAAACACAAACACTGAACAGGAAGTCTGGTTGATAATTGTCATACCTGAGTTTTCAGGATTAACTCAGGTGTTGGGTGCAGGTAGGCATAAAGAGAAACCTTTTGGCATGAAGAAACGTCGCGAAGGTATCCATGAAGAATATCTGGTGTCACTTGATTAAGTGATATACTTCTTACAATTTGACCTATATAAGTATGCCCGGATGATTCCAGTGTAGTTAGCACAGGCAAAAGATGAACAAGGATGGCAGACACTACAGGATTGTAATTTTAGTGTAAGCAAGTCCAATGTACAGGTCACTGCCCTATTTTCTGATTAGGCATTAGAGCAATGGAATAAGGATCTGAAGTCAGTGGTTGTAAGACTTACGCAATCAAACATTAATTTAGATCGGGCAATAGCCACTGCACCCTACTTGTCCAAGGTTCCAAAAGGCTGAAGGAATGAGCTTCCCAACCACTCATCAGTGCCGAAACACGGCCACCACCTTGTCGGCAACACACCAATCAGACAAGCAAATCATGCCTATAAACTGAAAGATGTGATCTTCAAACAATGTGGGGGTAACCCATTCACGAACAATACACCTCTCAGGAACAGTGTTTTGTCTGGTTGAATCCCAGAACCAGCCAAGAATAACATAATCACTGAAACACAGAAGGGGCTGACTTGTACGGGCACTTTAAATAAGAACGCCTTTCTCAAGAAGGAAAGGGAAGTGTATGGGATAGAATGACAAAAGCCAAACTCAAAACATTCCTCACATGGATGCCGAAAACAACTCTTTATATTGCAGACAAAGTGATCAAGTTAAGGGAAGAAAGGAATCTCTTGTCAAGGTTTTTAACCATTCACAGTAGCAGGCCAGAACTTAGTCTAAGAAAAATAGTTGAACACTATGAGCTTTTAGTTTGCTCTGTTTGCTATTGATCGTACCTTCTTAATACAAAGAACCAAACCAAAAATAATGACGTAACTAAAGACACAGATGAAAGAGTACAAACCAGATGAAAATGCCCCAACAATAGTTGATTCCATGTCCTAGGTTCCAACACTCAATATTGAACCAGACATGAAGGTATTTGATGACTTGGCCAATACATTTGTCTCTAGGATAGAGAGAAAGATTGAATATTACCCAGAAGGAAGAGTAGTGTTTGATAGATATGATATTGAAGATTCACTAAAGTGCAAAACAAGAATAAAAAGAACAACACAAACACCAATTGAATACAACATCCACAAGGATATGGCAGTAAGCCATGTGTCTATGAAAGATATATTATATTAAAGCAAAAACAAGTCATCCCTGACACATTAATTCGGAGAAACATTAATTAAGAAATACAATGGTAGTCAAAAGGTTTTATTGGTTAAGGGAACTGTGGCTGAGGTCAACAAGCACTTCCAATTGTCTGAAAATGTTTAAGAACCTGACTACGAAGAGACAGACAGACTCATGCCACTCCATGTTATAGACTGCCTCTGTGACACAACACTGAACGAGGTTACTGTCTATTCGCCAGATACAGATGTGCTTATCTTATTGATTGACTTAATTGCAAATGGAAGGGCAGGAGCATTTACTGTAGTGAAGTTTATCAACAATACCACTAACCTAAATGTCACAGACATTGTCAGTGCCATTTGGCAAATCAAAATGCCAATTGGTCTTAATGGTATACACAACTTCTCTGGTGCTGATTGGGGTGGCAAATTTGTTGGTATCGGAAAGAAAAGGTGGATATAGACATATCTCGGATTACCTGACAACGACCATGCAACATGATTATTTACCAACCATGTGACCGGTACAATCCAAAACAAAGTTGTGGATGGGAACTTGCCCGTTGAACTGTGGGAAAGTTCACATGCTCTCTATATATGAAAGGTGTAAGTGATATCCCAGATATGTTGGGAACTCTTCAGTCAAAGAACCAAGAAGGAGAACAGTTGTCACCTACGAGGGCTGCACTACTGCCCCATATCTGAAGGGTCAATTACATCTGTGCAGTGACAAGTCATACATATCATCTAAGCAAGACCTTCCGTAATCTTGGATAGGATCAAATCGATGGATCATTCCAGCCAACAGCATCTTTGAGTCTTCTGGCACCTAAAGCAGTCATGAAGCTGGTAAAATGTTGGTGCCAAAAATGTTACAAAAAAACAGTTGTTCCTGCAAGAAGAATATTCTGTGTGCATGCCTCTATACAAATGCATCGACTGTGAAAACTGTGGAGACTACAGCATACTAGATGAAATAGATGAATGTGACCTAAAAGATACAGACGATATGGCACACTAGTTTATGGTAAGTAGCAATATGCATATCTATAATAAGTATACGGTATATGTAGTGTGGCTGAAATGAATATAATAATTAACAGTATTGAAAGTGTTGTTGTTAAAAACAGGATTTGGGACTAAACTGATAGTCATATCTGAAGACATTTATAGTGATTTATGGCATGATGAAATAACTAGCTTTAGGAGGAATGGTCCGTTAATCATTCATGGGCTTTGCACAAATTCCTCCATGCATATAATGCATATTTATTTTTTGGGTTAGCCAAGGACTAATCTGTTCCACTTTACTTTGTGTAAGAAGAAGAACATCTCTGCAACAAAAGTGCATTAGGTATATGTGGTCTGAAAGAGCACACCCCCCTGGATCCATGCCTGCTATTAAAACTTATATTGGGATGTTGGAGCTCCTTATGCACGATTTTGCAACTACGGATCCCTAAGGAAATCAGGCCCTCAACGGACATCCTTCTTTACTTTTTTCCAACTCGTGCTAGGAGACTATAATTATTTTTTCAAGCCAAACAATATTGTTGAGCTTGCACAGGTTCGTGGTACTTTGTGGTGGTTATCTTTGTTCTTTCTTGTTCTCTAGGTTCTTACTTCTTTATTTGGATCAGAGTCAGCTAAATCATAACCAGGCTGAGATGATTGCTCCGTAATTGGTTGAGAAACTGGATGAGGCACATGCTTTTGCTCCTGAGGTCCTGTGAGCCAAGAAAACATGAACTAAATGACATGAGATTTTTATTTACTTTATAACATTTATTTAATTTTCCAATGAAATATAATTAGTCAACCAGAAATAAGGAAAGGTCATGTTAATTTTTCATTAGATTATCATCTTTATGATAGCACTTGGGCAACAAAAGTGATTGCTGTCCACCCCCTTCCCCCACTCTCCACTATTACTCTTCACAACGTGTTTGTTTGCTTCTAATATGACAGTTAACCCAAAATGTTGGAATTAAAATTAGTGAGTTTTATTTTATCACAAATTGATCAACTTGAAATGGGCTATGCATTGTGAGAGTTACATCTATTGTATAGCTATCATTGCTTGTGTTCTTCAATCATCTATGTATAAGTCCAATTCAAATTACAGCTTAGGTTCATGTATCTTTCCAGCCACGGATGGAATTTGCACCTCTGAAGTTAGGGACAAATTCACAAAATAAAAATGCCAAAAGTAGGGAGTTCATAAGACCCAATGGGAATTTGGACAAAATGGAGGAGGGAATTCTCCCCCCCCCCCTACCCTCCTTCCCCCCGCAATTGACTTCTGCATGATAATTTATTGCTTTGAGTCCCAGGCAGACAAGATTATTACATTCCATCATTTCCCTTTCTATTTGGGCAAGAAACCAATTGTATTGATTTTCTTAGAATACAAACAATTGGTTGTTTATACCTCCTTTCAGGGCATGAATGAACTGTTACACACACCTTCCATTAAAGTTAAAAATTAAAACTGATTTGAAACAAATTCTACAACTTTCATATCATGCATGCTTTAAATAGTGACACAACCAATCCTCTTAGTGGTAACACAAATAAAGGAAATAAATGCAATCCAGAATTTATCATTTCTTAAAAAAAAGATTGAATTTAATCAAAGAAGCAAATATGTTTGACTGATTCCTTGCACTTGTGTACAATATACTGTTGGTTTCATTTGTTGAGATGAGACTTACCCAGAATTGAAGTCAGTATGTAGTTTGGAATATTAGTATCATTTTTAAGTTTTGAAAACAGGTCACTGCATTTTGTCAAACCTCTGTCCTGATTATTCTGTTTCCACATGCGCAGTACTGCATACAAAGCATCCCTCCTTGTTTTTATTCCATCGACACAATTCATTACAGCGTTGTTCTCAAGATCCAAATACTGACCCCCAAGGTTAGATAGGCTCCTTCATATTTATCAGCTATTTTGCTGAGTTGCCCATCTGTACAAAATTCACTGCTTGCCATCTAAATAACCAAAAATGTCTGCTTCCAAGAGCTTTGATATTACCAGAACACTTTCCTGAGAAAGAAAGAAAGCACAAATGATGGTTAGATGACAAGTAATGATTTTTCTGGCAGCCTGTGAGAAATAGAAATACAAATGATTTATAAACAGTACAAGACATTGAGTTTAACTTAATTGCTTAAAACCAATGAAATAGTACAAATTGACATCATAAACCAATTTCACCATTTTACAGCTTCATTGCATTTTGAACTGTAAATAGTACTTCTATATTTTAGAATTATGAACCACAAATATATGAAGGAGAACAGCTGCATCTGACGAAAAGTTTTAAATCTTACCTATCCACAACGAGACCCCTATTACCCCCTGGTGCATATAGGGTCTGGACATGAGGTAAATATATGTCAAAAAGGCGCAGAGAGTCTATAAATATATCATCCCCACATTAACGCAAATTTGACCATTTTACCTTTTATAATATGTGGTAGTATGCAAATGTGTGAACCAAATATATGATGGAGAAAAGCTGATTTTGATAAAAGTTTTTAAATCTTACCTACCCACAATCAAGTATGCTAGTGCAAACTACCCCCTTCCTTACACACACACACACACACCCACACTCTTGCTTGCACACCCCACACGCGCACCCACCCCACACATGCACCCAATCACACATGCACCCATACACCCACCCTCACTTACACCCATACACATATACACCCACGCATACATACATACACACACCAGCATGACTGCATAGGTTCCTTATGCTATTAGCATCGGAACCAAAAATGTATATTTTAAGTCTATAGAATTTGATATCCTTTATGAAAATTCAGACCACAGAAATCGATTTAATATATGTGATTCTCCCTTAATTTGAGCTATTCAAAGCCAAAAAGTTTGTGGAGCTTTGCCCATAAACCCGTGGGCAGTTGTGTATCCAGCTTTCAGTGCCAGAGGTGGAAAAGTGCCCGAAAATATGACTGCATCACCTGAATTCTGTTAAACAAACTAAAAAAGTCAATCACTGCCAATTTCACATAATAAGTGATTTTAAAACAAATTTGGGTGATTTTTTGATCACATTTAGGCCAGTTTTAAACAAAATTTGGGACATATACAACTAAATTTCTGTGGTTTTATTGTAAGCATAATTTTGCCAGTTTTAGGCAATTTCTAATAAAACTGAGTGAAATTTAACCTAATTTAAACTATCAAAAAGTTTGTGTGAGTTTCAAAATTTAGAGCTTTTTTTTATACCAAAATTGCCCAATTTTAAACCAAATTATGGCATTTTTTTAATCATTTTAAAAGAAATGTATTTCTTTTCCGAAAATGTATAGAAAATTGTCTTACTTGAATATTTTCACAATGTAGTTTACTTATGAAATTCTGCCAGGGAAGGGTGCACAACATATTTAGTTTCCACTGACCCCCAATTGAAAACGCCATGCACTGCCAGGCCCCAGTCAGAACTTTTCTAGGAAGAGGGCACAGACATTGTGGCCCTGTCTCCAAAAACCTTTTTATCATTATATTTTCGTTAGACTTCACACAAGGTGGAAGAGCGTAGGAAGGGTTCTCTCTGGGTGGGGGAAGTGGGAGGAGGAGGGGGAAGGAGGGGGGACTAAGCAAGGGGTTGGGGGAAACAGCAAAGTTTTTCTTACATGCAAAATTACCTGAAAAAATATTGATAGCTTATACTATACTTTAGACCTGTTAGAAATACAATTTTTAACCTAGTTTGAGTGAGTTTTGTCAATTTTAGGCCCTTTTTGACCTAACTTGGATGATTTAATAATTAAGCAAATATGTACAATTTTGAAAGCAAATTTAAGTGTTTGAAACCAAATTTGGGTGTTGCTTATCACATTTTGGACAATTATTAACCCAATTTGGGCACTTGTAAGCACATTTGGGGAATTTTTAACAAAATTTGATTAGTATACCAAATTTGGGCAAATTACAACTTAATTTGAGCAATTTTTGACCAAATTTGGGTAATTATTATCAAACTTTGGCCCATTTTTAACCCACTGTGACTTTGGGTGACTTTTAAACAATTTTGGGCGATTTCTAACTAAATTTGGGTGTTATTATCCTTGGCGATTTTTAACAAACTTTTGGCAATTTAAAGCAAATTTTGGCCATCTTTCACCAAATTTGGGTCATTTAACCAAATTTTGGGCCATTTTGTTATCAAATTTGGGCCATTTTCAACCATAATTGGACTATTATTTAACCAAATTTGGACAATTTTAAACCAAATTTGGTTGATATTTTATTTATACCAGAGTATCAGAATATGGTCAGATTGTAGAAAATAATTTCTTCTTCTTTACAAGGAATTTTACATTATATCGGGATGATAATTTTACTGTTACCATTTTCCACAAAATTTCGCTACAGGTTGACCGGGAAAGAGTTGGCATGACCTGGATAGTAAAACCCATTAGGAGGGAAACTTTCCCCCGGCCTCCTACGCCACTGAGAGAGGGGTACGACCCATGCTGGCCACGGGTGACGGGCCTGGCCTATAGTTATCACCCCAGCATTTTTGTATTACTAATCTCTAAAAATGTTATCAACAACTTGTGTGTATGTGTGGTGTTGCCAAGGCATCTCAAAGACTATTACGATGCTGTGTCCCCAATGTAGTTCTGAAAGTCCCTGAGCCCCAGCGGAACAAAGTCAGTAAAATTTCCAAAAAACAGGAACTTTTACTTGAATTATCTGAATATTTAGTCCAAAATAGTTGATTATCTAATGACCAATGTTCTTTAAAGATTATGCAGATTATTTAAAAAGAATTACATCAATTTTCGGAAATTTTAATTAACAACATTTTTCGAAAGTCTGAAAATTTGATATCATGACTTGAAAAATCGAGAAATTTCTGAATTTCATTCAGAAATCTAAAAAAATTAAGAACATGATTTGGAAAAATTGGGAAAATTTAGAACTTGATTCGAGAAATTTTAGGTCTGGATTTGGAAAAATCGGGTATTTTAAGACCATAATTTGGAAAAATCAAAAGTTTGATAAAATTTTACAAATGATCGGAAAATTTGATATCATGGCTTCAAATTTCCGAATCTGATTTGGAAACAAGAAATTAAGAACATGATTTGACAAAATCAGAGATTTTAGATCCGGATTCGGAAAAATCGGGTGTTTTAAGACCATGATTTGGAAAAATCAGGAACGTTTTATAACATTTTCCCAAAGATAGGAAATTTCAGGTGTTGGTTTAAAAAGTTGGGAAGAAATTATCATTGCTCACTGGAAAAAATAGAGCCACACTACAGCTCTTTCAATAATCCACACGTTTTTCCTAAATTTTTAGATCATTTTGCCCGATTTTTTCCCCATTCTTAAATATTGGATGAAGGGGAAGGGGGGTGACACCCCACACCCCCGGTCGTGACGCCCCTGCTGGTTGCTAATCAATTGGAGGTTTAGCAGCAACAGCTATGATGGCTGTAAAATCCAATATATTAATGACAGTCTGTCTCGCAGTTGCTGTACTTTAAGGTCGTTTAAAGTGAAGGTGCTAAAATGGCTCTTACTTCTGTTTGTCTCTCTTCTGTCTCCACATCTTTTCTCTCCGTCGTCTTTGTGCACGTCTGGACTGTGTATCTCCTGCTTTACATGTGTGTGTGTTAATGTCAGCTGATTTCACGTCTCTCTTGCAGACATCCATAAATTTAAATGCAGCATTGGTCATCTGACATGTCTATATATGATACCCTTTGGAATGCTGAACCTTTGGCTTTGCCGTGGGTCATACAAGATTTAACAGCTTGCTGTTGGATCTAGTTTGGAAAAACATGCTGTTTGCTTTTGAAGAGTCCAACGGGTATAACAGCAGTATGAGCACAACCATAATTTGCATGTACCTGTTCCCTTCCATGTCATCATGGAAGGATGCAATCAGGCACAGAAGCTTTGGTGGACAACCTATTTTTCTTGAGGAGCTTGAGACCTTTCCTGTTGACCAATGATGAATGACATGGTCAGATTGATGGAAGGCATGTGCAATGGTTACTTCTACCTGCACCATTTCTCCTGCACCTGCCTGATTGAGGCATCATGTTGATTGTGGACCTTTCCGCTGTACACTTACACTGCAATACAGGATACATTCACCTTCAAGCAGCTGCACTCTTCAAGCAGCTACAACCTGTCAGGGCTACCAGGACAAATGTTTTTCCCACCATGAACAACCGATATTGCTTGGCATATGTTGCAGTCTGTACAATCCCTTGTGTTCTCGTGGAAGGTGACTATTCGTACCCCAGCACTGACAGACAATTTTGCAAGGTAGTCTAGGCAGGGATGGCTATCCACACTGGAAAGCCATATATAATCACTACTACTTGGGGTGCCTTCTTGTATAGGGCCTAGCAGTGAGGCAGGGAGTCGGTGATCTTGTTGAATTCTTGTGACTGGTAGGTTTGATATTGCGGATACACTTGTCATTCATATTGCTTTCTCTTGTTTAGAACTCTTGGTAGTGTTCAGCCAATCACTTCATCGGTATCGTAACCCGTGCTGTGGAAGCTGCGTGTAATGAGCACAGCTTTTAGTGAGGCTCCTCTGGTGATGACAATGTCGATCTAGTGTCAAAGACGTGACCATGGATGTCTCCAGGACATTCAGTGACAGGATTTAGTACTGAAAGACTTGTTTATGATGCAGAGCTGGTGGTATGAACACAGCTTAATCAGTCTCTGACCGTTGTCGTTAATCTTGCTGGTTCCGAAATATCTCAGGGTGTTTGGCTTTTGAGTTATGATCAGAGCCCACTCTGGAGTCGAAATTCCCAACCAAAAGTTAGCAACCTTTCTAACAGCAGTGACCAGGTCTTTGTAGAATTATAGAGGAGCATAGCATTGGGCGTAGACAATTCCCTTAAGAAGTTGAAAGTTGCAAAGAAAGTTGCGTTCTGTCCTTCAGTTGAAGGCTCCAGGCTGTGACCGACAGTAAGGTTTACCTCACATCGCCCACAACATACAGCGGCTCTTCCTCCTCGGGTCTACTCTGTCTGAAGAAGGCATAGTCCTCCTCATGCAACATGATGATGGAAATAAGAATGTTGCAAGCGATGTCAATGTTGAGCCTCTTGAATTCCTTATTGATGACTGATGTCTTTTGTGAATTGTTGATTTCGATCATCCAAGAGGCCAAAGTTGCAATTTCTGCTTCCTTTTCCTAGTTTTGTCTGATTTGATGTTGCATTATGCTTCTTCTAGTTTATCTCTTAGCAACAAGCACCCATTGAAACAGTTTGAATGTAAGGGTCTTTATTGACCGGGAACTGCCCGACTTTGGTGGGTGGTAGCTGATCTGGAAGATACAAAAACCTCTCCCATGATCCCACAGCCAGATGCAACCCGTAGTTCCTCATACTTACGTAAATTAGGTTGTACTTGTAACTCAAAACTGATGCACCTGATTGATCCAACTGCTTTGCAGCAGTACCACCGAAGTGACATCTTCAGAGTGCAGTCCAGGGCAGAGAAATACATAACACTATGTGAGCCTGGATGCAGGAGTTACCAGAAAAGTGTCAAGTCCAGCACACGAACCGCTTTAAGGGTTCCACTCTGGATTTCTGTAGGGTTGATTCCCTTCGCCTTTGACCCTCCCAGGACACACATAAGGTAGTGTGGACATTAAGCCCATTACTGGCGACATTTTTCATGGGAACCGGGGCATATCCATACGCTGGCGGGCATGCATGCCCTACGTTTCTAACACAATCTGCTTCCTTTTTCACACTGCTGTTAATAGCAGAGGTAGCCAGTGGTGAGGACATAAATGAGAGGCGATGCCCCTTAATTGCTATGGCAACACACTAGACAAGTTAACAGCCATTTGACAAGATATATTTAGTTGTTATTTCAGTAAGAAGCAGGAGAAAGTGACTAAAAATGGTGATATTTATATTTTTCGTTGCAGTTTTGTAACTGCTTTCCAGAGTTGAAAAACAGTTACAAAGGGAAGTTGAAAAACATTATGACTTCATGATGTCATCAATGGCGTTGTTCATTATGACTTTGTGATGTCATCAATGACATTAAGAAGACACCATATTCTCAAGAAGATAAATACATGGTAAATAAGACATTTTTTCATCATTGTGGAAAGTAATCTGAAAATACACAAAACTATGTCATGACGTCATTACATCATGAATAAGGTCGTGGTGTCACGTCGGACACATTTTTCAGTGCTAACAATTATTACTTCACCAAGATATTAACGTCTAAAGATAATTTTCACGCTTAGAGTGATTAGAAACTGTCAAATTTAACTTCTATATGTAGATATTAGCCATTTTTAACACTGGCGGCCATCTTTTTATGTCATAATTAGACCCTTTGCAGTGGTGCAATTTCAGAAAACTTTTGATACATTAATCTTTGGACTTATAGTACAGAAAACCACCCTAAAACATTTCTAGCAATTTTTTGTTATATTATGCCCGTACTATAAATTTAGGAGCATGATTGTATTATCAAAAATTCTCTTCCTAACATTAGATGTAAGTACAATACACTAGTTATATAGCAAAACATTTGTGCTTTCATTACCAGCAAGGTCATTTGTTCTACTTTGTCTTTTGGTCTAATAGTCTTAAGTCACAGTTAAAAAGGGGATCTCATCTCAGCAAAATTGCAATGTTCATATCTTTCACGTCACATCCGGTTGTAGATCGTTTCTAATTAAGTATGCACTGTGTGTATGTATAGTGTGCATTGCCATTTTCACAGCGCTATTGATTGGTTTCGGTATTTGTCTATGACCGATCACAAATGTTGACTTTTACTGTACTGTCCATGTTACTAGAATATTTGGCCTTTAAGTAACTAGAAATGCAATATTAGCAAATTTAAGTAAATGCAATAACGACTTTACCTTAAGTTATAAGATCCTTTCCGTTTTTGCCACCTTGTTTTCATACTTTTAATTTGCAATGCCCCCACAATGCCAAAATGCGAGAGGGCACCCAATCAAATTACATGAATACACAAATAAATTCATATCATTTTTAAGGGGCACCTCCTTTTCCTGTCACCCTTACCTTCAGGGCAAGGGGGTAGCTTCCCCTGTGATTGCACCACACCTGGATAGCCTGTTTCTGTTTCAAGAAATTTTGTGTGTAACCAAGAAATTTTTGTGTCATCAAGAAGTTTTGTGGTTTCTTATTACCTTTTCAGAGGTAGCCTTTCCTGCACCTCTAATTAGATCTAGAAATCTTTCAGATTCACCTACTCTGTTTCATGACAAAGGATTCACAAAGGGTAGTTTCCAGTGTGGTTGTGTTACACATGCATGATAAGTAGGCCTATTGTGTATGTGCGTGTGTATGTGAGGGAGGGTGTGTGTATGCGTGCATGTGGGCGCGTGTGCGCATGGGTGCTGGTGGGTGTGTGTGTGCGTGGGTGTATGTGTGTGTGGGTGGGTGTGTGCATGGGTGTATGTGTGCGTGTGTGGGGGTGTGGGTGGGTGTAAGTGTGGGTGTGTGTATGTATGGGTGTGTGTATGTATGGGTGAGTGTATGTATGGGTGTGTGTATGGGTGGGTGTGTGTATGTATGGGTGTGTGTATGTATGGGTGTATGTATGTATGGGTGTATGTATGTATGGGTGTATGTATGTATGGGTGTATGTATGTATGTATGGGTGTATGTATGTATGGGTGTATGTATGTATGGGTGTATGTATGTATGTATGGGTGTATGTATGTATGGGTGTATGTATATATATATAAATATATATATATATATATATATATATATATATATGTATATGTATATATATATATATATATATAGACATATATATATATATATATTTATATATATATATATATATATATATATATATATATATATATATGCAGTTTATGTCTTTAGAGGTTAGCGACAGCCAGTATAATGAATGCCCATGCCTTTAATGTTAATGACTTTTTAAAAACAAGAGTGATGCATGTCTATACCTTTAGAGTTGTATGGCTTCTTGAATACAAGAGAAAGGTACTCCCTGAAAGGTTTCCTTTCAATTGGGAAAATATTAACAAAAAATGTAAGAAATTCTTGGTAAAATTATTGGAAATTTGGCAACATTTTCCGATAATTTATGAGGTTTTTTCATAGAAAAAAATCGGAAAACAATTGCCCCCAAAATAAAAGAATTTTTCCAAAAATTGAAAGAGATATATCACAAACATTTTAAGAAAGACATTTTCCCCAAATTGAAAACAAATTGCGAATTTAAGGAAATTTCCGAAAATTGAAAAAAAATGCCCTAAGGATTATAGAAATTTCCCAAACATTGAAGGAAATTTACCCCAAAATGAAGGAAAATTGCACAAAAATTAAGGAAATTGCCAAAATTGAAAGACAAAATTCCTGCATACCAAAATACCAATTTCTTATAGGAAATCTGCAATTTCCTATGGGAAAATAAGAAATCCCATAAAAAAAACTGTGTGAAATCTTGAAATCCTAAGATTTTGTAGGAAATCAGAAAGTCCTACTAGAATTTTATGGAAAATTACCAATTTCCCATAGGAATTACCAATTTCCTATGGAAAATCAGCAATTTCCAATGGGAAAACAAGAAATACCAGAAAAATTAGTGGGAAATTATAAATATGCCACAAAAAATTGTGGAAAATCTTAAAATCCCACAAAATATTTTGTGGGAAATTATAAAATTACCAATTTACATATACCTAAATTTATATATAAAATAAAACATAACTTCAAGATAACAAGCAGCATGCAGATATGACATTATGAGGGTTTGGTATGTTCTTTATGGCTCTATATTGGCTGGGAGTTTTTCTTAAGCATCTACCAACAAAATGATAATATGATGGGTGGAGTCATATTTATTAACACTAATATATGTTCATGCAGAAATAGAGACTGATAACTACATTAATATTTCTATTTTGGAAATGTATATAATCTGTAGTGTCTACTTACTTAATCCTTGTGGCTTCATTCCTTTAATATTTTTATTCAATCATTTATGCTGAATTTGTTTTTTTTTTTTTTTTTTCGGATGAAACTAAGGACGAAGAATATGAGTAAATATAAAGATAGCTGAAATTTGTATAACTGAAACATTAACAAAATGTTTCATTCAGTTGTGATTGATTAGCAAGAGGCAGTTTGACAGATGAAAATCATTCATAAAGCTGTCACATATTGACGGATGTTGACTTTCAGCAGTCTATTTAGAAATTTGCATGGGTATATATAGTAAATTCCTTGTGGATCTCATAAAGGATACCAATCCCATGTGGAAAGCAAAGCAAATCCTATTTGGGAAGCTAAAGAAATCCAATATTCCAATCATTCCACATTTTTTCCACAACATAAACTTCCTATTAGGATTTTTTCTCATGTGCCCAAATCCCTATATTTTTCCCACAACAGAAATTTCTAATAGGTATTTCTTTTGTAAGGACACAATCGCAGGGCATTGCTCGCAAGTGATTGGATAGTGCCTACTTCATAATTGTAGTCACCTGCCGCCCACAAAATGCTCCGTCATCACTAGATCTTACACGTATTTGAAGGGGGAATGCACCTTCTTTCAGAGGCCCTGCCCCTGTTCCCCCCCCCCCAATGAAGTGACAGAATATAGTGCAATTGTTCATTCCATCATTATTCTCTACCCTGCAAAATGTAACCCTGCCCCACACTTTTCCCCCTCGCCTGTCCCCCTCCCCCTTCTTTAATACCAGTGCCTAACTACGCCACTGAATATTTGGATTCCTTGAAAAAAAACATGGCTTTAAAACCTTTTTTTTTTTTTTTTTTTTTTACACGTTAGTTGGTTGATCTTCTTTACAATTTCGTTAATAAACAAGTTAAATAACAATATTATACAAGATTATTTATACCTTTTACCTGGACTCTGACTCTTTACAACCAGTCTTTAGTTCTTCTTATATTAGCATGATCTTGTGAAAAACAACTCTTACGAATAATGAAGACTGCATACTATCTGTGCGTTCTGTAAATGACAGCTCATTATACATGTGCGATATTTACAGCCATGTGGTTACTATTCCGACCTTTCGCCATATTGGTGAGGGGATTCCGTCTATTACAGGGGTACGTTTTTCTGGTAAAAGAAGGGTTGTGTCTGAACAACGTTATGAGATTTGAACACACAATTACAATGACGGGGTCGTCGCCTGCGTATTTGGTTATGATAGTACAAATGCTATCACGAAACGCTTAATACGACCCGGACGAGAACACAGGTACGACGTACGGACAGACATAACATCGACAACCAAGTCAATGTCCACGGCCTTTGATAACTAGTTGTGGTGCACTGGCGTGTCTACCCAACCCAGGATTGAACCTGGGACCTCGTGGTCTGTAGACAGGTATGATAACCGCTACACCACAGTAGGTAGATAACGTCATGATCTCTGGTAATACCGAATATGGTGTACCGCCCTCTACTAACTGAACGCCTTATTGGCGAGGGGATTTCAGTATATTTCAGGGGTAACACGTTTCTGGTAAAAGAAGGGTATATCTGAATACCGTTTTGATCTGCGGTATTACCAAAGATGGTGTACCGCCCTCCACTCAGTAAATCTAATCTAAAAGAAACAAGATCCCAAGGGCACTAACTTAATGACGTCACGATCTCTGGTATTTCTGAGATCTCATAAGAAAAGCCAAACGCCAAAATCAGGTAAGTCTTTTTATGTTTTATTTTAAATATAGTTCATTTCTCAAATGTTCATGTTTTTATTTTACGTTTTAAGCTATTTCTTGACTTGCTCGAACTTTTTAATGCCATGCTAGTATACCCCGTTATACACGCCACGGTTTATAAGTACGCTATATAAATAATTATAAAGATCTATAGATTTGTAAATTGAATAGAGCTTTTAACACAAATCCGATCAGGTTTGAAAATTTAAAAAAAGCTCACCGTTTTCGAGATGTGGCCGATGTTCTTTCATAATCATGAATTTTGTGACGGTGCAGCAGTGGCGTGTCTTAGGGGAAGGCTATCATACCCCCTTCCCCCATTGAAGCCATGAATATAATTAACTGAAATATCAAATGTACCTTGTGAAGAAAACAGAAGATGGCATTTTTTGTAATCTTATCGACTAAGTTATTGTTGATTTTGGACAAAATCTTTTACAGTTTGCACCAAAAATTATCAATTTTTGACCAAATATTTTTCTTTGTGGCCCAAACTCCTCACTTTTGAATACAAAAATCTTCAGGCTTTTATCAAAAATTGTCAATTTTGGGCCAAAACTTTCAAGTTTGGATCACAATCTACAATATAACCAAATACTACATGATTCCTATATCAGGGCCATGCACACATAATCACCACCCCACAATAATTTTCAAAGCATTACAAATTTATAATAAGCAATTACCTTTTCGCCTACGCTGATTGGCAAAAATTGAAAAAGATTCGGGAATTCTCCTTGAAATTTCAGGGATTTTTCTTTATTTTCAGGAAATTTTCTTCATTTTCATAATATTTTTTTCAACTTCTGCAATATTTTCATGAATTTAAGGAAATCTTTGTCAATTTTCGGGAAATTTTCTTCATATTCTTAAAATCTTCATTTTCCTGAAATGTTCTTCTTTTTCCCAGGAAATTTTTTCACTTTCTGGGAAAGCACTGTAAAATTCGAAAAAAATTCCGGATCTGTTGCCAAAATCAAACAAAGTTTCCAACAATTTGACGCATTGTCATTCAATTTTACATATTTGCCTTCAATTTTTTTAAAATAATTTCACAACTTGAAGTCAAAATAAAGGTTACATTATGGAGCTATAAACTAAGTTTATAGCTCCATGGTTACATGCAACCGGGAAACAGTAACCCTTTTTGGGAGTCTCTAACTTCCTACCCCTAATCTGAAACCAGCCCTTAATTTCATTTTTTTTCGTGGGAGGGGGCGCTTAAGCCCCTTCAACATCGTAAAGCTAGACACGCCCCTGATGTGCAGATAGCTTTAAATCCGAGTCTTTCAATTTCTTTCCTAAATTGTAGTCATCAGTGATGAGAAGGTTTGATTTAGCGTTATGGCAATGACTAATAGACCTTTTCAAACCGAGTTTAGCCGAACTTGAAACGTCAGGGTACTTTAACAAATAAAATGCCGGGGAATTTTCCTTTTTACTACCAACCAATCAGCTGCAGGGAAAATCGTAAACAACAGCAAGCGCGCGTATTACCTTCATAAGCTTGTACGCATGTACATAATAGTACAATAAGTACCTTACACGTATTCACTTGGTCGGTGGTACGTCACATCCGGGAGATGACGTCATTTTCTGGAGTAAAAACAAACTTTTGCGTGATACACGTGACAAATCCGTATGCGTTTACTGTGTGCGGTACGTATGGCACAGCAGATCGCTTTGTTTTCACTCCAATGCGCGCGGTGCTGTGCGGTCTTATGACCTCGGGTCACATTTCCGACCAAGTGAATACGCACATAAACGTTATGTGAAATGTATAAGCTTTGTATGCACACGTAAAGTATCTAAATTTGCGTCAAAGTACAAACTGCTCTGCCTGGATAATTCTTTCGTTATGGGAATTTGTTTGTTTGTCATATTTCAAGAGGATCCGAATTGTCTTCCATTCGGACTGTCACAATGGAATACGCGATAACCAGGTGAGATTTGAAGTTAAAACTTAGCCTCACGTACGTTTATAACACTACCTTCAAAGATGTAAGTAGTATAGAGGGTGCAGGATCACCCCCCCCCCAGGATCGGACCTTGAGGATCAGCCCCAGGATCGGACCTTGAGGATCAGCCCCAGGATCGGACCTTGAGGATCAGCCCCAGGATCGGACCTTGAGGATCAGCCCCAGGATCGGACCTTGAGGATCAGCCCAGGATCGGACCTTGAGGATCAGCCCCAGGATCGGACCTTGAGGATCAGCCCCAGGATCAGCCCTTGAGGATCAGCCCAGGATCGGACCTTGAGGATCAACCTCAAGATCAGCCCCTCGAGGATCAACCCCTCCAAGATCACCCCTTGAAGATCAACCATCCAGGATCAGCCCCTCGAGGATCACCCCTCTAGGATCAACCCCTCCAAGATCACCCCTTGAAGATCTACCGTCCAGGATCACCCCTCCAAGATTACCCCTCTAGGATTACCTCTCCAAGATTACCCCTTAAGGATTACCCCTCCAAGATTACCCCTCCAAGATCAGCCCTTAAGATCAACCCTTAAGATTACCCCTTCAGGATCACTCCTTCAGGATCACTTATACCATCAGGGTTATTCGATAGAAAAAATTAAAATCAAGGAAATTGAAAGAATAAAAGAACACTGATTTTATGTGGTGGTAATGTATATTCTATGACACACTCAGAAAAATGATAAATACAACAACAATGGAATTCCAAGCAACATTAATCTTTTAAGATACATTTTACAGTCTCCTTTCTTTTGATCATGCATCCAAGCTTTCCAATCACACGATTTTTGCCATATCAGTGGCATCACAGCATGCAAAAGTTCATTAAAGAGTTTTTCATTGGTATCTACTAGCCGGTGTTGTCGACACAAATCTGCAATAAAGTGAAAGGATGATGATTTGGTATGGACTGACATTTTCACTATGCCCCAAAGCTTGTTTTGTTGCAGTCACTTTTAATCGCATCTTTAGGTTTAGAGTCAATTTATCTGGTTTCTTCATTATTTAATGGTTTTACAACTTCAGGTAGCCTTTTAACCCACTCTAACGAGTCGGAGCCGCGAGGCGACTCAATGCAATGCCCACATGGAGGCTCGCCATTTCCTTAGCATACTTATGAAAGAATAAGCGTTTAGCTAAAGTTCTATTAAATCGCTCTGCAATCGCTTACGATCTATGGTCCCCAACTTCACCCCTCTGAATATTAACATTGTAGTTTTTCATTAAAGTGTTAACACTAGTCATAAAATCTTTCCGTGGGTCAACCTTCTTGATTATTTTTAGAAAGACCAACAGCCCCCTTTTGTAGATTTTCTTAAAAACATTAGCTACTTGAACTGCTGTTTTATCAGTAAGGGATTCAGCTTCCTTGTACCTGTTCGTCACATCGACGACTGTAAGTGCATATTTGTAGGTTTTTCTACCAATTGTATCATGTGGCAAAAATAACAGATCGGCTTCATGCAAGTCATTAAGTTTTGCGCTGTTACTATTCACACTCGTTGACCGTGGAATATATTTTAAAGGAGCCCTATATATTTGCCACAAAGCTTGTTTTGTTGAATATTCCTTAGCGACTTTATCTGTAACTCTTGCTTGTTTAGCTAGTTTCTTTATTGCGGCATCTCCTTTCCACTTTCCAGTACTGCTATAGTAAATGTTTCTTAATTTGTTTTTTTTGTTGTGTGGTCTATTCTCTTTACTTTTTACAGACGTATTTTTAATTCCGAGTGTATGTATGGAGGAGGGTGAATTTCCTTTCCTAGAACAATCTCAGTTTGTAATTTTAAGCTGTAAGTTTTTGTAGAATTTCCTCTATTTTTTTTACATTTTTATCCTTTTCAATTAATTTTTCTTTTTGTGATTTTAGTAATTGAGTAGTCCTGTTTTGGTAGCCAAGTTATACCTAATCTCTTCCTTCATTGCAGAAAACTTGTCAGATTCTCTCAAAGTTAATTCAGATTCTTCTTGGCTTATAACACCATCTTGTAAGGCTTCTGAAATATAACTTGATATAGTATTCAGTTTAGAAATAGCTAGAACCTTAATCTCATTATGCTTTTGGCTTTCTTTATTAATTTTCGCGAAAAGTATTTAGAGAACATTACTCCGATGCCACAACTAAATGCAAACCCTTTCAAAATGATAAATATAGGCGCTGTTACAACACCTGATAAGACACGATTCCAATTGAACCGCTAGCAATGGCTGCCACTTCTGCAGCATATTCTGCATAGTCTAATATATTAATAATTGTTTTATAATTTGTATGTAATGACTAGCCTTGATTTTTTCTTTTCAATCTCCTTTTGAATGTTTTTAATTGTTTGCAACCTGTATGCGTTTACGTTAGTGGGATTTTCTGGCAATTAAGGATAAATATTTGGATAATCTGGTTTTTTCTTTCATAATTTATTTTTCAATATATTTCAATTTCATGCAAATATATTCTACGCCTCCAATAAATTTACAATTTGTTTTCTTAGCTTTACACCGCATTAAAAGTATGTAGGAGTATCAAAATCAAATGCTTTATATTTTATTCCATCAGCACTAAGAAACACCATTGATTTAATTCATAATTTCCAGCCCCGTACTGCACGCGCGATTAGTGCCCTTAATTCTAAATCCAAAGTAGTAATACTTCCTCCGTAAAAGCCAAGACACGTTTCTGCATAAATCTTGGTTGCTTATATGCTCCATTCCATTCAATAGTTATATAATCATCTTCGTATGAATTAGTTTTATCATTTTCAGTTTGATATTTTTCCTGTACTTATCTCTCCATATTTTTTTTGTTTAAAGTATTTCAGTATTTACATATGTATTTAGCTCTGCCATTTTGTCATTGCTAAATTCTGGACCAAAGATACTCATTTATTTACATATATAAAAATTATGTTATTTCCAAAGTTAATATTACGGGTAGACCGTAGTTGTTGATTTCTTGTCCTTTGGAATCTTTTATACTGAACTTAAATTCACTAATTAGGCCTGGTATCAAAGGTTTTCCTTTGAGAACGCTGCTATAGAAATCAATATGCATACTACTCCCAAAGGTGTATCACCAGCAGGAATAATTTCTAAAAGATTTGAGGATTTTCCAAAAAAGTTATCACTTGCGGAAATTTGATCGCAGTGTATATAAATAGTTTCAAATGATTGAAAACTGATCATTTCCTTCAATGTGTTTTCCATCTGCCAACCATCTATAATCCATACTAAATAAATCTGTTAATTAGATTTCTCTGGTGGAATCATGAAGGCTACTCGTTCTGTTTATCTGTTTACGTTAATTTTCATCCATGGAACTTGTCTGGTTATTATGTTATAAAGCTGCAGAATGTTATAAAGGCCAGCTTCTAATAGTATTTCCGTAATTTCTCCCTTTGGAACATTATAATACCCTACCCAATATATAACTGATTTTACGATTATGGAACCCTCTTTGAATTTCGATTGCCAATAGGTTGCTCTAATATTATTGGTTAATCAAAAGTTTTTATTTCAAATGTATAATGCATTTTTATTTTATATCAAAAGATAAATTACATTATTTCAATATAATTTCGAGAATTTTTCAAAAATAAATAAAGTAAACACCGTATATAAACCTGGAGTTAGTGAAACAGAATTTACACAGCAGGGTATAAGTATAGTAATATACATATCTGATAGTAAGAGTTTCCGCGCTACTTTTCTGAATATTTTTGAGAAATACAAGTCACCTCATGTTACATCTGATAAAATTGTTAATTTGTGGAAACGTCAGCCAATGAGCTTTTGGCAAAATCAATTAAATTGTGTTACACGGATGGCGACAACGGGTTTGGGATATCTTATGTACATCTAAATCATGATAATCCTTTAATCAAAACTGTTTATAGATTTCAGATTATTAAAAGAAATGGACTGTCCTACTCCATTTCAAAATTATTAGTAGGTTTTCGAGAACAAGATAGATATCTCTGCCTATAAAAATATATGTGGACAGTTTCGTGTTTCACCCCATTCCATGTGGAACAACACGAAGATAATTACAGCAATGGGTAGGGAACTGCTTACCATTATGATGGTGGTAAGTCACTCCAGTGCCTGACAATGATTATGATAATTCTAGCTTAAACAACCCGTATGATAAATGGAATGAATATACGACTGCTACAGAGATGAGTTTTGGTGATCATCCATTTAAGTATACTGTTGCATATATAGCTCAAGAGTGTAAGTAGTGCTTAGAAAGGATTTATTTTCGATAAAGGTAAATAAATATACGATGGGGATGAGAGATGTATCATGTCATCGGAGGATCTGATGGATTTATAGATATCGGCGTAGAAAGGATCAATGATTCTATCCGAACATATATTTATGCGGGCCCAAGTTCAGACAAAACAAGCATGCTCGCTCCAGGGACCGGAACTGATGTGCGACGACAATTTCTGAATATTGTTGAAGATTGTATTACCTCACCTGTTGATTTACAAGGCAGCATAGATCGCTATGAAGATTGTTTGCAATATGCACGAAGTAGTCTAAACTTCATGCTTGGGAAGACCTGTACCTTATAACTTCGGATATGAATCTACGCATTGGAAAATACAGAAGGCTATAATAACAACAACAATCAAATAGCGGAATTATCAGAGATGAAGGCAATTAGTTTAGGTTTTATCCCACATGTTAATTCTGAACAGCGACGCGGATGATCGGGGATCGGGGGGACTCGAGGAGCCATAGTCGTGCCAGTGCCCGCCCGGAGCCTCGCGACTCAAGGAGCCGGCAGGTGACTCAGCCTCGCGACCAAAGGGAGAGCAAGTGACTCGAGGGAACCGGCAGGCGACTCAAGCGAACCCGGCAGGCATGCAGTAAATCGTGAAATGAAAAGGTAGCCCTAATTGTTGGAATTCTAACCATCGCTGGAATTGGTTATATGCTTTATGAGGTACTAAGATGATACTTCTTTTTGTAGATACATACAAATCAAAACCCTACACCCAGTAACGAGAGTCCAGACATGTTCAGCTAGTCATCCAACAGAACCGCTTAGCTGATGAAATAAGCACGATGCCGCGGCTCCGATGATGCTCAGAAGCACCTTTAACATCCTTACTCCTAATTTTTGAAAATATCTCAAAGATGTTTTAATTGATCTTTTATCCATTGTTTTACATTTGTATCTGGTGTGGGCTCTGGACTGGGCCTGGGTGCAGGCTCCGGACTAGGAGTACCACCGCAGATACCAGCAATAATAGATGTGACATGATTACAACAGTTTGCCTTGTGCCTTCAATGGCCAAATGATTTTCATTTTCCGATAAAGATTCAATTTCTGTGTCCATAAGTTTCAGACACTTTTATTTGTAAAAAATGTAATTAAAAATTTATAAATTATGGAAGAAGGAATTGAATTAGAAGATTCTACTCCAGAGTTAAAAGATTTTTATGATTTTGAGTATCATGAGGACTATACCTTTGATAAAGCGATCTTGGTAGACTCCTAAATACTTCAAGAGAATATCAAGAACGACTTGATATGCAGAGTTTATCAGTAAAACAAATTGAATTATCAAAAACCAAAGTAGATGCATTTTTATAATTCTGTTGATAAATTATAAACTGAAACCAACTTTTATTGCATATGGAAAATTTACATATGATGGTGGAAAATTTTGCATATGCAATAAAAAGTTGGTTTCAGTTTATAATTTACTTCAACAGAATTATAAAATGCATCTACTTTGGTTTTGATAATTCAATTTGTTTTACTGATAAACTCTGCATATCAAGTCGTTCTTGATATTCTCTTGAAGTATTTAGGAGTCTACCAAGATCGCTTTCTTTATCAAAGGTATAGTCCTCATGATACTCAAAATCATAAAAATCTTTTAACTCTGGAGTAGAATCTTCTAATTCAATTCCTTCTTCCATAATTTATAAATTTTTAATTACATTTTTTACAAATAAAGTGTCTGAAACTTATGGACACAGAAATTGAATCCTTATCGGAAAATGAAAAATCATTTGGCCATTGAAGGCACAAGGCAAACTGTTGTAATCATGTCACATCTATTATTGCTGGTATTCGCGGTGGTACTCCTAGTCCGGAGCCTGCACCAGGCCCAGTCCAGAGCCCACACCAGATACAAATGTAAAACAATGGATAAAGATCAATTAAAACATCTTTGAGATATTTTCAAAAAATTAGGAGTAAGGGATGTTAAAGGTGCTTTCCTGAGCATCATCGAGCCGCGTGGCATCGTGCTTATTTCATCAGCTAAGCGGTTCTGTTGATGACTAGCTGAACATGTCTGACTCTCGTTACTGGGTGTAGGGTTTTTGATTTGTATGTATCTACAAAAGAAGTATCATCTTAGTACCATAAAGCATATAACCAATTCCAGCGATGGTTAGAATTCCAACAATTAGGGCTACCTTTTCATTTTCACGATTTACTGCATGCCTGCCGGTTCGCTTGAGTCGCCTGCCGGTTCCTCGAGTCACTTGCTCCCTTGGTCGCGAGGCTGAGTCACCTGCCGGCTCCCTTGAGTCGCGAGGCTCCGGGCGGATGGCTCCTCGAGTCCCCGATCCCCGATCATCCGCGTCGCTGTTCAGAATTAACATGTGGGATAAAACCTAAACTAATTGCCTTCATCTCTGATAATTCCGCTATTTGATTGTTGTTGTTATTATAGCCTTCGTGCATTTTTTCCAATGCGTAGATTCATATCCGAAGTTATAAGGTACAGGTCTTCCCAAGCATGAAGTTTAGACTACTTCGTGCATATTGCAAACAATCTTCATAGCGATCTATGCTGCCTTGTAAAATCAACAGGTGAGGTAATACATCTTCAACAATATTCAGAAATTGTCGTCGCACATCAGTTCCGGTCCCTGGAGCGAGCATGCTTGTTTTTGTCTGAACTTGGGCTCCGCATAAATATATGTTCGGATAGAATCATTGATCCTTTCTACGCCGATATCTATAAATCCATCAGATCCTCCGATGACATGATACATCCCCTCATCCCCATCGTATATTTATTTACCTTTTATCGAAAATAAATCCTTTTCTAAGCACTACTTACACCTTGAGTTAAGTATATGCAACAGTATACTTAAATGGATGATCACCAAACTCATCTCTGTAGCAGTCGTATATTCATTCCATTTATCATACGGGTTGTTTGCTTAGAATTATCATAATCATTGTCAGGCACTGGAGTGACTTACCACCATCATAATGGTAAGCAGTTCCCTACCCATTGCTGTAATTATCTTCGTGTTGTTCCACATGGAATGGGTGAAACACGAAACTGGTCCACATATATATTTTTATAGGCAGAGATATCTATCTTGTTCTCGAAAACCTACAATAATTTTGAAATGGAGTAGACAGCCCATTTCTTTTAATAATCTGAAATCTATAAACAGTTTTGATTAAAGGATTATCATGATTTAGATGTACATAAGATATCCCAAACCCGTTGTCGCCATCCGTGTAACACAATTTAATTGATTTTGCCAAAAGCTCATTGGCTGACGTTTCCACAAATTAACAATTTTATCAGATGTAACATGAGGTGACTTGTATTTCAAAAATATTCGGAAAAGTAGCGCGGAAACTCTTACTATCAGATATGTATATTACTATACTTATACCCTGCTGTGTAAATTCTGTTTCACTAACTCCAGGTTTATATACGGTGTTTACTTTATTTATTTTTGAAAATTCCTCGAAATTATATTGGAAATAATGTAATTTATCTTTTGATATAAAATAAAAATGCATTATACATTTGAAATAAAACTTTTGATTAACCAATAATATTAGAGCAACCTATTGGCAATCGAAATTCAAAGAGGGTTCCATAATCGTAAAATCAGTTATATATTGGGTAGGGTATTATAATGTTCCAAAGGGAGAAATTACGGAAATACTATTAGAAGCTGGCCTTATAACATTCTGCAGCTTTATAACATAATAACCAGACAAGTTCCATGGATGAAAATTAACGTAAACAGATAAAACAGAACGAGTAGCCTTCATGATTCCACCAGAGAAATCTAATTAACAGATTTATTTAGTATGGATTATAGATGGTTGGCAGATGGAAAAACACATTGAAGGAAAATGATCAAGATTTTCAATCATTTGAAACTATTTATATACACTGCGATCAAATTTCCGCAAGTGATAACTTTTGAAAATCTCAAATCTTTAGAAATTATTCCTGCTGGTGATACACCTTTGGGAGAGTAGTATGCATATTGATTTCTATAGCAGCGTTCTCAAAGGAAAACCTTTGATACCAGGCCTAATTAGTGAATTTAAGTTCAGTATAAAAGATTCCAAAGGACAAGAAATCAACAACTACGGTCTACCTGTAATATTAACTTTGGAAATAACATAATTTTATATATGTAAATAAAATGAGTATCTTGGTCCAGAATTTAGCAATGACAAAATGGCAGAGCTAAATACATATGTAAATACTGAAATACTTTTAAACAAAAATATGGAGAGATAAGTACAGGAAAAATATCAAACTCCGAAAATGATAAAACTAATTCATACGAAGATGATTATATAACTATTGAATGGAATGGAGCATATAAGCAACCAAGATTTATGCAGAAACGTGTCTTGGCTTACGGAGGAAGTATTACTACTTTTGATTTAGAATTAAGGGCACTAATCGCGCGTGCAGTACGGGGGCTGGAAATTATGAATTAAATCAATGGTGTTTTTAGTGCTGATGGAATAAAATATAAAGCATTTGATTTTGATACTCCTACATACTTTTAATGCGGTGTGTGTGCTAAGAAAAACAAATTGTAAATTTATTGGAGGCGTAGAATATATTTGCTACGAAATTGAAATATATTGAAAAATAAATTATGAAAGAAAAAACCAGATTATCCAAATATTTATCCTTAATTGCCAGAAAATCCCACTAACGTAAACGCACAGGTTAAAACAATTAAAAACATTCAAAAGGAGATTGAAAAGAAAATCAAGGCTAGTCATTACATACAAATTATAAAAACAATTATTAATATATTAGACTATGCAGAATATGCTGCAGAAGTGGCAGCCATTGCTAGCGGTTCAATTGGAATCGTGTCTTTATCAGGTGTTGTAACAGCGCCTATATTTATCATTTTGAAAGGGGTTGCATTTAGTTGTGGCATCGGAGTAATGTTCTAAATACTTTTCGCGAAAATTAATAAAGAAAGCCAAAAGCATAATGAGATTAAGGTTCTAGCTATTTCTAAACTGAATACTATATCGGTTATATTTCAGAAGCCTTACAAGATGGTGTTATAAGCCAAGAAGAATTGAATTAACTTTGAGAGAATCTGACAAGTTTTCTGCAATGAAGGAAGAGATTAGGCATAACTTGGCTACCAAAAGGACTACTCAATTACTAAAATCACAAAAAGAAAAATTAATTGAAAAGGATAAAATGTAAAAAAATAGAGGAAATTCTACAAAAACTTACAGCTTAAAATTACAAACTGAGATTTTTCTAGAAAGGAAATTCACCCTCCTCCATACATACACTCGGAATTAAAAATACGTCTGTAAAAAGTAAAGAGAATAGACCACACAACAAAAAACAAATTAAGAAACATTTACTATAGCAGTACTGGAAAGTGGAAAGGAGATGCCGTAATAAAGAAACTAGCTAAACAAGCAAGAGTTACAGATAAAGTCGCTAAGGAATATTCAACAAAACAAGCTTTGTGGCAAATATATAGGGCTCCTTTAAAATATATTCCACGGTCAACGAGTGTGAATAGTAACAGCGCAAAAACTTAATGACTTGCATGAAGCCGATCTGTTATTTTTTGCCACATGATACACCAATTGAAAAACCTGCAAATATGCACTTACAGTCGTCGATGACGAACAGGTACAAGGAAGCTGAATCCTTACTGATAAAACAGCAGTTCAAGAAGCTAATGTTTTTAAGAAAATCTACAAAAGGGGGCTGTTGGTCTTTCTAAAATAATCAAGAAGGTTGACCCACGGAAAGATTTTATGACTTAACACTTTAATGAAAAACTACAATGTTAATATTCAGAATAGATTAAGCGATTGCAGAGCGATTTAATAGAACTTTTAGCTAAACGCTTTATTCTTTCATAAGTATGCTAAGGAAATGGCGAGCCTCCATGTGGGCATTGCATTGAGTCGCCTCGCGTCTGACTCGTTAGAGTGGGTTAAAAAGGCTACCTGAAGTTGTAAAACCATTAAATAATGAAGAAACCAGATAAATTGACTCTAAACCTAAAGATGCGATTAAAAAGTGACTGCAACAAAACAAGCTTTAGCATAGTGAAAATGTCAGTCCATACCAAATCATCATCCTTTCACTCTTTATTGCAGATTTGTGTCGACAACACCGGCTAGTAGATACCAATGAAAAACTCTTTAATGAACTTTTGCATGCTGTGATGCCACTGATATGGCAAAAAATCGTGTGATTGGAAAGCTTGAATGCATGATCAAAAGAAAGGAGACTGTAAAATGTATCTTAAAAGGTCCGATCCTGGGAATATACATTACCACCACATAAAAATCAGTGATCCTCATCGAATCCTGATGGTATAAGTGATCCTGAAGGAGTGATCCTGGGGCTGATCTTAAGGGCTGATCTCTTAAGGGTAATCTTGGAGAGGTAATCCAGAGGGGTAATCTTGGAGGGGTGATGAGGGGTTGATCCTAGAGGGGTGGAGGGGCTGATCCTGATGGTTGATCTTCAAGGGGTGATCTTGGAGGTTGATCCGAGGGGCTGATCTTTGAGGGGTTACTAGGTCCGATCCTGATGTAATGATGATCCTAGTTTCACCTGATCCTGTCCGATCCTGGGGCTGATCCCAAGGTAACGAGTAACGTTAGGCCGCCTCAGGTCCGATCCTGGGGCTGTTAGAATGCTGTTTTTGTTTCACCTGAAAGGAACATTGTTAGAATGTTTTTTGAAAGGAACATTGTATGTTTACATTTACGAAACATAAACAATATTTGTGCACATTTGCAACACAAAAATAGGAAGAAAAAAACGTTCAAATTTTAAAACATTGAATTAATGTTCAGTGCGGAGAGCCTAATGGCATGAAATTGTGCTGTTGACCTCACTGCACAAAATGTGAAAATAGTATCAAGAATTTTCGGTAGCAAATTCCTTTGTTATCTGTGAATGAGACAACTAGTTTTGCATATCGGAAAAATTGTGTGAATAGAGAGGAAACAGTTTATACGAAGTTTTCTGTTTGGTATGGAATTTTCTAACCAAATTGAAGTGCTTATTTGTGTCTGTATATACTGTTGATTATTGTGTGAAATTTATTTTTAATGGGCTTGACACCATACGCTAGTAAATTGTGCAGACGATCAGGATTTGATTGGTCTATTATGGGCGCGTCAATTTTGGCCATGTGACATTATTTAAATACTCTCCGGTAATTAACAATTCCGGAATGAGGGCAGCACACAGTTATTATATATCACTAGTAATATATAATAACTGTGTGCTGCCATGATCGTGCCTCTATCTAATGACCTGTGGTGGATACAGAACTGCAGAAGCGTTCATGGCAACGCTTCAGAGAAAATGGGCAATTTTTGCAATTACTTTATTTTTTGTCCTGAGTAAGTGTGAAACATTGTAATTTGAAATATCATACTAAATTGTTTGCATCTTTAATGTTTTTTGTTTGTTTGCTGGTTTATTACAACGTATCAACTTGACAATTTGTTTAAAATAATCGCGGAATTAGGCTAGGCCTAGTACGAAATCTTATCCCGTAAGATGAGGATGAAGAAAAATGTGTTTGTTTAGGCACATGCAAGAGCACACGTAACGTTAGACCTGTTAAAGTCGCAATTGACTTGTTTTTAGTTTGGACCCAAGGAATTTTTAGAAGGCTTTTTTTTGAAATGGCAGCCATAGCATAGGGATTATTCATTACTACTAGTGTTTACTTTAATCAGGCCTAGCCTACCTCGAGATTTCATACTGACTAGGCTAAGTGTTTAGGCTACTGTTATTGGTGACTTCGATGGTGTTGGTAATACAAATGATATCCTTTATCAATAGGTCGTTGAGATTTGCATTGACACAATTGTGATGTTCTATATTATTCGTAGGCTACATCACTCTGATATAACCAAGTGGGACTCCACACCGGCGGTCTCTCACAGGTCTACCCTCTTGGTCTTGGAGTAAGTTTTCCAGAAGATTTTCCATTTAGAACTGGCTTTTCCGTTTAAAACTAGAATTGCGAGTAAACAATCTTCCCTTGGAGGGTTTAGGAGAGAAGGGGATTTTGTGAAGATAAAGTTAGCCAAAAGGTTCATTGGCCTTTACCAATCCAATCCAAAGGGAAATGGGACCAAACACTTACAAAATGGTGGATGGAAGAATTTGAAATGCTGAACGCCTGATTCATTACTTGGAGTCCCAAACCCTCTAAGGAAAGATTGGTTACTCGCAAATCCAATTCTAAATGAAAATATTCAGGAAAACTCACTCTAAGACCAAGGGGGTAGACCTGTGAGAGACCGCAGACGGCCGGTCTGGATCAGGGACTATGTTTTTAATTAATTAGATTTTAATGGAATGATTGGCATAACTGAAGGATACAGTATACAACTTACATCATGATTTAATTAATTAATGTCAGTCATACAAATTCAGACACTTGGCATGTAGTAAGTAAACATTAATCATTGTAAAGTTTCACATATTTCATGCAACTCAACAATGATACTTGCATTACCATAATACTTACCAGATAGATTAGAAACAACCACTCTGAATCTGAATCGGTTAAGTCGGCAAAAATCCTTCATGAGGACATGAACGCCAACGCCACTCCATATAGTACCTCTTCTTTCATGAAGGATTTAATCGTGATGTTCTATATTATTCCTACATCACTCTCATATATGTTTCTTATATATTCCACACCATTACAATGTACATATCTTGTATATATGAGTCATACTGTGTGGAAGCTCTTTGGTCATACGAGACTCAGATACACTCACCTGCTGATAACATCATAATACTATATACCCTCCTGAATTTACTCACATTTACCTGCATTCCTGTGTCTTATTCTAACTCCAAACATCATAACAATCCACAGCTAGAGATTTTAAAGTAAAGGTATCGTGCCATAAGTATGTTCAGAAGTAAACGCTGCCGTGCGGGAAACGTCACTTCCTGTCTTCAATTTTCCATATTGATCATGAAAAATCTGCAATGTTATTGATCACATATTCGCCGTACCGAACGTAGGGGCTTACATGTGTTATCGATAACATCACAGATTCCTCGCAATAAAGGAACATTGGAAAACAGAAGTGACGTTAACAGCTCGGCGATGTTCACTTCAGAATTTATTTATGGGATGATACCTTTACTTTAACTTTGCGAAAATCATAGCCCACTTTTACCAAAACATGCATTATTTTGATAACAAAGATTTATTTTCAATAAGATAGATATTTTCAAGTCGATTCTACCTTTAAACGAGGAATTTTTGCCAAAAACCAAAGACAATCTGTCAGAAACTTATTCGATGAAAATCACCATTTTGATGAATGACTTATTTTGAACAAAACGGCCGTCTTTTAGAAACTACAGTAACTCGAAGTAGACTCAAAATTGTAATAAATTATTTTTATATTACTTGCAAAGATGTTTATTCAACACCTTATATGTGCCATTAAAAGTTACCATAGATACTGTATTAAATTTCCTTTTTCCTGATTGACTATTGTCACATTACGTTGTTGACGTGGTTTGACTAACTTCGTAAGATCACTTCCGAAAACTTCTCTGAGAACTTGATTTGGATTAGTGTGAAAATCCTTTGTTTTGGGGAAATTACTTTCATCATAAATTGTTTTTGTGTGGATTTATAGAAAGTAAACATCTCCAGGTGGACATTCATACAATTTCCATGTGAATAGAGAATTTCCAATGAGAGTATTTTGTTACGAAGAATGTCTCTAAACCCAGGTCGATGTCAACCTGCGGCTATGTACATTTTCAATAAATAAATGTTGTCAAAAGTGTATTTGCTGAGGAGCTTCGTTCTTCTACTGTGTGGTAGGACCTAATAGCAAACAAATGTCAAAAAATGAATAAAGATGGATGCCCAATCCACTGTCAGAGGAATGTTGGACTAAGTATTTGATATGCTGTTACCCACAGATCGTCTGCTGACTTTAGGATTGTCCTGGATCCTCTTCTGTCAGCTCAAAGCTTGTAATTGTAGTTAGGCTGAAATTATCATGATAGTTGGGTAAATCTGGATGCACTTTAGGGCTGGTTTTTCCAATGTCTATCTAGTCTTACCTCAAATGTTGACTTAGATGTTATTAGTCTACTGAACATGCATGGTAAGCTATTCCAAATGTCAACTGAGCGATGCACAAAAGAAAATTCCTGATATTAAGTCTTGGATGGATTTTGAAGATCTTATTTTATATTCACGTTGATTGTTTAATCTTATTTAAAAATTCTCCCATCCCTCAGACACTATTTGAGGACTCTCACGTGCCTTAAAATGAAATTCCAGGTGTTTGTTATTAGCAAAATCAAGTCCAATCAAACTATTTACATTTTGATCATGAACAAATCTGAAATTTAAGGATGCCCTTCCAAAAATATGTTGACTGTTATTTAGTCATTTATTAATTGAGGCGTAAATGTTAGGCCTTATTTTGCAATGAATTTGATAGAGGTTGCAAACAAACAACTGTTTTATTCTTAAGTCTAACATTTTTTCAGAATAGTTCAAATTTTCCTGCTTCTGCACCTAATGAGGAATATTTTTGAACAATTTTGCTGGGAAATGCAGTGTTATAATATTTATCCTGCAATTTGTAAGACTTTCATGACCAGGGATGGAGAGTATTTAAATAAGAATCAAAATTTAGCCAAAGTTGAGGTCTTGGTTGCCATAGGGGTCATTACAATGTGTTAGGCTGCAGAGGAAAACCTCAAATGTTGTTGAAATTTAATTCTTGTTTTAAAAGTTGCATCTCTGAGTCATGAAATTCCCACGGTGCATTTAATGTACCTATACTGAAGGTACCACAAGGCCTTTGCTTTTATATGCCAAGACAGTAGATTAAGTAACCAAGCAGAAGTTACTACTATGAGAAGGCCTAAGTCTTTAGTATTTTGCTTCTACAATACTTTCCATGGTGAAAACTTGCTATTAAATTTTAAAAGAAGATGATTGGCTAACATTAATGAATATGCATTAGTTTTGACAGTATTCTGTTTAAGATTTATATAAAGTCACTGATACAGGAATACACAAATTATATACTGCATACCAAAAAAGAACCAAACAAAAATTATTTCAGCATTGTGCCCTCCCTATGTGCATTCTACCTCTTTCATAATGGCTACCATTTCATCGTTAGTCTAATGTAATCCAGCAGGAATGTCTTAAAGTGTAATTGTTTCAATGTTATTTAGTTTTAAAGTACATTCTGTGAGATTTATTGGAATTTTAGGTGAATAACTCTTGTGTGTAGTGTTTGGGAAAGAAATTAGGCCAACTATACTACAAGTTTATACTTTTTTTTCATGCCCTGGCGGTATGCCCAGGCGGTATGCCCAGGCGGTATGCCCAGGCGGTATGCCCAGGCGGTACGCCCAGGCGGTACGCCCTGGCGGTACGCCCTGCCGGTACGCCCTGCCGGTACGCCCTGCCAGTATGCCCTGCCAGTATACCCTGCCAGTAAAAGCTTGTGCCACGCCACTATGCTGAAAAGAAGTCAACTTCACGTTAAACATCTTCCTACCTTAGTGCACGAAATGCACCCTGGTGAAACTCATAGAAATGGAAAGATAAATTCCTTAACAATCCCAACAAAATTTTGGGCAGATTATTTATATACCCTTGTTATATTTTATCCTTTGATATTACACACTTTTTGGTGACAGGCCTGGATTACAGAAAGACTTCTTAATCATACCCAGATGTGATTAATAACTTCCTAGTTAAATAAGGAGCAAAGTCTATAAGCATCAAGAGGACAGTTCATGTATTGTTTGTATGTAAATAAAATATATTCTTGTATATGATTAACATAAAAATCTTTTTCTCCCACAGGTCTTGGATCAGCAAATGAATGGCATTTCCCATCATGTGTGGTGGTTGACCCTGACTCTGGTCAGTGTCTCAGTATCTTTATGCGGCATTGGGATGGGTACCCCTCTGCTGTAGGCGGAGGTGACCTTGTTCATCACGAGTGGATTTGGTTCCTAAATCATGTTTATGATTACAATGATGTAAGCTCCAGCAGCTGTAGTATAAGTAAGTCAAAATTATTATTTCTTCAAGCAGATTTTTAGTCATATTTGTGAATTATGTCCAAGGAAAAAGTTGTTTCTTTTCCAGTGGAAGTGACATCATTAATGTACTTCATATTTGTAAAACTATTTTCAACCAAAGAAAAAAGAATAAATTTATTTTAGTTATTGAGAAAGTATTCTTATTTTCATAATTTGATGGAGCTGGAAAGTTTACTCCCACAATGCAATGGTAATTATAGGTTATTGATTGAATTCCAAACTTTTGATTTTGACGATGGGGAAGTAAGTTGTCGCAGGGAGATTGGAGGGGGGGGGGGGGGGGAAGGGATACATTTGGAAAAAATATGTCACCCATACAAAATATTCTGGATGGAAAGTGATCTCATTGGGGGAATATCGCTGTGCCCCCATTTTTATCCCAGGCCCAACACTGATGATGAAGTCGAAGAATATTGTAAAGTTAAAGGTCATTGTCACCATTTGCCAAATATCAGATTAAAAATTTATCAAATTAGTTTTTTTTTAGAAGACTATTAAATTATATTTAATATTCCTTTTTAAATTATTTTCAAACTCTTGATTAAACCCATCTTGTGTATTCCCTTTTATCTCCAGAAATGTTAATTCTTATATTTGATGTTTTCAATTATTTGATCAATTTCAATTGTTTTCATTTTATGTTAAGGGAAAAAACCAATATCCCACAGCACATTTGAGAATGCCACATGGACCAGAGATGGATTCACTACATGCTCAGAAGATGATGTGACGATATTCAATAGCTGGTGGGGATACGAGTGTGAAGGACATTGTGTGGAGAATGATAACTGCAGACGATACGGGTTCTACTTGGCACACCACCTTTGGAATAATTGCACCTGGAGTGCAGTTGATGATCGTCCTGACTATGATATCAAAGTACCTTAGCATTTATAATGATTTTCTTTTTCATTAAATCGAGATATGTGATAAGTTCCAAAAGCAGCATTGAAACCTATGGGTTCAGGAAATTCTCAGTGCATATCAAAGCATTTGGCCTTGAAATTCATAGTAAAAAAAGATGGTACTAACAATTAGTAACAAACTGAATTACCATCAATATTCATGTAGGTGAAGATTTTTGGGCAGTGGCAAGCTTTTGTCCAAAACTGTGTGTATGTCTTCCCTACTGTACATACAGTATACAAAATGATTTTTGAATCGCTTTCTTTTGATTAATTTTTTGAGGGGGCACCCCCCAGGATGGTAAAAGCAGTAATAACCTATTTTAACACCTTTAAAGAATCATTGCTTCAGATTTAAACTAGCAAGACAAAATTTTCTTATTGGATGAAAAATAACGAAGAAAACTTCAGTATCTTGAAGAATAATAGCAGCTAATGAAGTAACTCAACAAACTATTTTTTGTTTAATATATAGATGATGTCCAAACTTTTATAAATAAGATTTACTTTACCTATCACTTTGAAAGGCATAGTGATATGGAATTATTTGCAGCAAATATTAGAAATTGTACTTCTGTCGTATATCTAGAGATGATTTCATATAGGGAGCTGTAAGAGATGTTAGTTGAAGGGGAAAACACGGTTGGTGGGTTGGGGTAATTAACAAAATGAATCTCATTATATATATAATTCAAGCATGTTTGTATTCTTTATCATAAAAAAACAGAATAGCAAAACTTTTTTGGGGGGAAGGGGGGAATTGCCACCCCTTCCCCCTATTGTGAGCCATTCATTTTGATGTGATTCTTAATGTGAAAGTATTTAGTTCTGATTAGAAATATGTAGCAGAATTTCAAATGTTTTTTTTTTCTTTGCAAATTTTAAACATGTATTGTACTGTAGCAGAGAACAGAAGCTCCATGGGCATACCAACAATTTTTATGAATTCATGTTCTTCTAGTTTTTGTATCATTCAATCACAAATAAGTGGAAGGAGATCATCTTGCTTCTCAGTGGTAATGTCTTCACTGCTCTTTATTTCTTTGTTGCACACCCCTCCATTTTGGAACTGGGCTTGAGCGATAACTACAGTAGGTACTGTATATAATCAAAAGGGTACAAAAGCCGGCCCAAAAAATCATCGCAACCTTTCAAGGAAAATTAAAATTTCCTTTGAAATTCAAACCTTTATACTACCAATAAAAAGAAACCACTTGAAGTGTCTTTGCCTAAAAATGTTCAATATAGAATTTCTGCAGAAATTATTCAAAAATACAGCCTTAATTCCTGTACAACAAAAACTTTACGGTAGCAATTATCACAGTACCCTTAAAAGGGCACAAAATTGCTGTTTGGCTGCGAGTGAGTAATAGGTGTTGTATTATTGCTGTAGTTCAGGAGTCTGATTTATTTTGGTATGTGGGTTGCCGTTTGCTATGCAATATTACTCATTAGTTGTTATGCTCCTTTAAGTTTCAAACACTCAGACCCGGCCTGATATATAAGCATGTCAGGTCAAGACTGATCTTTTCCTCTTTATTTTCCTTATTCTGAAAACAACAAGCAATTAGGATCAAACATCCTTATCACTGGCTCCATTGTACTAGTTGTCCACTTGGTCCTGGGTTGTTGTGAAAGTTGGTGTCCAGTATCAAATTAGCAATGGAAGAAGTCCTTATTGTGTGATTATTTTAATTAAGATAAGTGGTCTCATTATTTCCTACATTAGGTTTGTGGCTATGATTTGCTGGCACAAATTTTTAAGAAGGACAAGTCATGTTCCTATTGAATACAAAAAAAGATTTTATCTATATCAAAAGTAAATATTATTATTAGATTTCTTGATGTTTAAGTGATTTCCGTCCATGAACCATGATGTACAAAAGAAGTTGAACACCTTCAGAAAATGTTGTCTTTCAAATTTGGAATAATTTTTATAGATGTAAAACATAATAGATTTTTTAACCTGAAAATAAAGTACATGTTTTTTATTAATTTATTGTTTCTTTTTAAAAGGTTTTGGTCTCGACAACATGTTTGGAAGTTCAACCTTTGGGAGAAATAATTAATACTATTGTGCCTCCCCACCTCATTGTAATACATGCTCTCTTACCCCCCTCATAGGTAGCAGAACCGCCCACCCACCCCGACCAAAAATTTGTCAAACCAAGGCTATACAATAATTTTTCATGTGATATTAGGCCTATTCAGTGTTTCACTGTAATGTTTTAATGGATTACCAGGGACTAATGACAACTTTCTGGTATAACTAACGAACACTCTTTGTTTTTGTAAGAGTGGTGTTATTTCGCTATGATGTATACTATTGCCGTTATGCACATGTATAATGAATTTCCAAGTTGGTAGATCGTACGATCATAATTCAGTACTTCATAGGATTAGGAAAATGATACTCTATAACTTGCTTGTTAGATGTTATCATGTAATTTGACCAAAAATAGGCTAAATGACTGCAATACTTAAAAAGAATTTTAAAATGATAAAGCTACCTAGCTTTAAAATGATAAAGCTACCTAGCTATTAAAATGATAAAGTCTAGAGGAATTTATCCCCATGGCAATATTGTTGCCAACCCAGTCAGAAATACAAAATAAAGTCCTTACATAATGCTAAAACCGCAGAGCTACCAGGGGCTTCGCCCACTGGGAATTTGCCCCAGGACCCCACCAGGGACCCATGTTTGGGCTCATGCTTTACGTGAACATGATCGGCCCAATAACCTTCCGCTGTCTCTGCCCCTAGTTACTAATTTGCTCTTACGCATGTTTCCCTTTAATGGGGATATAACCCGCATGTGCACTATCCTACGAGGGGATTTTTTCTTCTTCAAATGGCCGATTGATCCAGAGCCATTCTAGAGGTCCCCAAAAACGTTTAAAAAGAAGTTGCGTATAAACATAGAAAGTTGGTAATCCATTGGTGGGGTCGTTAGGCATTCTGTAGGGTCCGGGTCCCTGGTAAATCCAGACCAGGCCTGGCCCAGGGTGAAGCCCCAGCAGGGAACTATTGCCTGAAAATAAACAAGTTAACAAAGATTTCCTCTCAAGTCAAAGAAAACTGCCCAAAATTTTCCCGAAAATGTGTAAATTCCACACAAATCGAAGGTGATTTCACGATGAACAGTAACGATGGACGGAAACTTAACTTAAAAAAGGGATTTTTTTTCTGCTTGTAACGACAAAAGTTTTTTCCCCCCTGAAAGGTGACCCTTTCTATACCGTGTATGCCACTTGCATATTTAAGAATAAAACCCATACAATACTATAGGGGTGTGCAAGTACCACCTCCATAAAAAGTCCCCTAGTTTTTTTGGTGTCAAGATGAGAGGAAATTATGTGCAAATCATCCCAATTTCCCTAAACTGTGACTTGCCATGTCCAATATTTTACCTATGTGTACATAAAATAGACAGATTTATCAAAAAGTGAGGGGGTGAACAGATTACCAGGATCTATTTCAGTTCCTCCCCCTCCCCCTTGCATTAAATTTCATTGAGGGAAATGCCCAATGTTGTGCTGGACAAAACTAGTGGCATTACCACAAATTGGTGAGGGCGCACAAAGACCCCAAAAGTTTTTAATACCATGCACTGAGCAAGTCTTTTACTTCAGTATAATCAAATTGTGCCAATCAATGCCTGTGGTTTGGAAGTTGTTTTGTTTTTTGTTTAAAGTGCCACTCAAGGATATTTAATGGAAGGTTGGAGTAAACTGAAATAGATCCGGACTTGGCAATTAAACAATACCATATTCGACTTATTAAGCACCACTGCTCTAATAAGTGCCCCTGCTCTAATAAGCACCCACCCAACATTTTTTGACTTTGATAACATAATGTTTGATTAATTTGAAGACTTAAGTTTAAGTTTAAGTTTATTACACTTATATGGCGCATTATCTAAATAACTTATTCTAATGCGCCTTACAAAATATGCATATAAAGAAAATAAATACAAATGTGTAAATAAGATAAGCATGAAATATAAAGAAAACAAAGAACAAGAAAATTATGAAGAGGACTTGAAAGCACAATTAAATAAGTGAGTCTTAAGCAAGGTATGGAATTGTTTAAGGGATGGAGCAGATTTGATTGAAAGAGGTAAGTCATTCCAAAGTTTTGGGCCAAATATTTGCAAAAGAGCGATCGCCATATGTAAGTTTACTTTTTGGAACATAAAGGATGAGGTGGTTTTGAGAGCGAAGGCGGTAACTAGTTTGTTTATAATGAAACATTTCGGTCAGATATAATGGGGCCATGTTATGAAGGGATTTAAAAATGAGTATTAAAATTTTAAATTTAATTCTATATGAGACAGGTAGCCAATGAAGATTTTGCAGTAGATAGTGATGGAGTGAAACGGTTGCTTCTTGTGTGAGCCTTGCAGCATAATTCTGAACACGCTGCAACTTTTCACTGTAACACCTGGCACCCCTGCAAGGAGGATATTGCAATAATCTATGCAGCTATGCACAAGTACATTTACAAGTGATATTGCAGAGCTTCTGTCCAGAAACTTCATGCACCTTCTAATGTTAAATAAATGGTAAAATGCTGTTTTGCATTTGTGATTGACATGGTCAGCCATTGTCATACCTTGATCTAACCAAGCGCCCAAATATTTGACAGTGGAAGATAATTTTACACTGTCGTTACCAATAGCAATACTGCCAATATTTAATTTTTTAGTTGGTAATTGGATCCAAAAATAATGACTTCACTTTTTGAATCATTCATTTTTAATTTGTTGTAAATCATCCAATCTTTCACTATTTTCAAACAACCTTCAATTTCAGCTATGACTGAGATCACATTTGATGGATCATTAGCATTGAACGACATGTATAAGCTGTGGTCATCAGCATAACCATGAATACTGGGAGAAACGGCTATCAAAGCATCAAAAATAGAAGATGCATACCATGTGAATAAGAGGGGTCCACAACAAGAGCCCTGAGGCACACCAAATTCTACATCAAATGCCCTTGATTCAGCATTGCTGATAAGGATTTTTGTTTCCTTTGAACTAAATAGGATTCAAACCAATCTAAGATGGTTCCATCAATGCCAAAACGCTTATTTAAGGTTTTGAGAAGCATACCATGATCAATTGTGTCGAATGCCGCACTTAGATCAAGGAGTACTAGAATGACACATTTTGTTTGTCTAGTTGCAACAGTATGTCTGACTGAATTTTAGCTAAAGCAGTTTCTGTGCTATGGAATGGGCGAAACCCTGATTGACAGGAAGGTAATAAGTCATGCTGCTGACTATGCTTAATCATTTGTTCAACAACAGCACGCTCAACTATTTTAGACAAGAAACTAAGATTGCTTACTGGTCGATAGTTATTATATGTTACATCAAGCCCTTGTTTTTTCAGTAATGGTTTTACTACGGCTTCTTTCCATTGCTTAGGAATTTCCCTTGTTGCAAAGAAAGATTAACCAGTTTAGTAAGAGTTGGAAGGAAAACATTGATATTCTCCTTTAATAACCAAGTGGGTAGTGGGTCGAGGATGCACTGAGTAGATTTTGCTTTTAGTATCAGATTTTGTACATCCTCCTCTGTCAAGAGCTGAAATGAAGTCCATATGGGAACATTTCTCCAGAACTCAAAGGGTTTGATCACAACCTCTCTATCCAGCTCATGTCTAATTTTGGCAATTTTTGCAACAAAGAACTCGCCAAATTTTGAGGCAAGATGAGAAGCATCATTGTGAGGAGGTAGTGGGGTGATGGGCTTTCGATCAAGCAGAGTATCCATGATTCTAAAAAGTTTCTTTTGATCACCATTAAAATAAAATTTGTTATATTTGCATCTGACACTCATGTTGTGAAGGTTATTGTGGGGCTAGTATGGAACCAGTTCACACAATGCACCTCAAATAGCACACTGTGCGCTGCCATGGAGCATGGGCGTCTATTAGGTAGAAACTGGACCTAAAAGTGGGGCAGTTCTATTTTTGGAAGCGAGCGCTTGTAACGTTGAATACAGTAAGTAAAGTCAGTCATGTCCTCATTATGTAACACAATACAAGGAGGTGAATCACATGCATATGTATAGCATCACACTACCAAAGATGTTCCAAGAGGAGCCTTTGCCTTGTTCAAACATCTGTCCATGGCCACCACCGTTACACTATACATTATGTTATTACATATTGTATACGATGGATGTGACAGACAACCTAACTAGAAAGAAGAGCAAAAGAGGTTTTTAATGGTCAAAACTTCTATTTTGGATGTTTCTTCTTTTTGTTCAGCAATTTTCAATAATTTACAGAATTCATCTTTACATCAATAATGTGCAGAACTAACAATCTCACATTTAATAATCTGAGTGTTTTTCTTTTCTTTCAAGTTCCATTCATAAGTTAAAATTGGAAAACCTTTTGTATAAAAACATTACACAGAACCCATGATAATTCAGTAATGTTTTTGTAAGTTGAAACAATTTTGTATCTACATAACAATGAGATACAACTAAATTACCTACAATGCAGGAAATAAAAACCTCTACATTTCAACAAGGAGGCACTTTTCAGAGAAGCACAATACCAATCAAATATTTGTTTAGGAAAAATCTTGTCTTATAAATTTTAAAATTCCAATGCCTAATGGGATTTAAATCTATAAAAACCCTTGAAACTACAGACAGTACCCCTTCCCCATTCCTTAATGGTCATCCGTCAAGTATTCAAATTCCGTTTCCAGAAACGGGCACTTCCCAATTGGTAGGCCTATGAAACACTGATTTAAAAGACACCTTGTCAAAATGGCCTCACTAAATTGACAAATACATCCAAATATTATTTGTGACTTTTCAAAAGGTCCAATCCGAAAGTTGGTAATGTTTTCTTTACAGAAATCCCAAGCACCAACCAGAGGTGATGCGTCCATCAATACCTTTAGCTGTTCACCATGGGTAACACGAAAAAATACAATCAGAAATGGGACATACTTGGTGTAAGATAACTATCATGGTACAACATCTGTACTCCCATTAGAAGTACAATTACAGGAAAAGAATAAGAAGATAAATGTTAACTTTAAATATGTTTTTAGAAAAAAAACTTTTTTTAATCTACATTTTGTATGCTAATCCCCTTTTCTCATGGGACATCTCTACTGTCATCAAACTTTTTTTAACTAAGATAGATTTAATCTGATTTGTAACATTATGAAACTTTTGTAGAACAAAATATTTGGAATACCAAAATGTGTAAGCAAGCAGTGTTTTTGCAAATGGAAAAGCTGATCAAATAGGCACGAATGTAATTAAGTTTTTGGGCACTAAATGAAGAATCTTGTGACATATCATTTACCTGATGGAGAAAAATCGTCCCAATTTAAGAAATTCTCTACAAAATAAAGTCTGCTTAAACTTTTCATATTTAAAAAAAAAAAAAGGAATAGTAGCCCGGCTAATGGGATGAACAAGCAACAAACTAACGAAGGTGTTTGTGCACTTAACCCGACTACATGAGAACTAATAGGCAATAAAACAAACATATTTTGAAGTTTAGTATAGTTATTAACCAACAATTGCACTAAAATCATGTTCTTTATATTTTGTGTTAGGCATGCATGGTAACTGTTCGGTTCCTACACATGCTCATGTTTCTGCTAGAAAGCCGACTTAATCGAAAGAAATTACCTCAATATCAAGAAAAAGGTTTTTGACCAGATCACCTTGCATCAACCTATCAAAGTGCTTCTACACATATTTGCATCTGTTGTTTTGCAAAATGACAAATAAAGACAGTACACGCGTACAAATCACTAACAAATTCAGCAATCACTCGAGTGCTTCAGGTTGTTTGTTGAGGTTTAACAGCACTGCGACAGTCAAATGTGCCAGAAGTGCACAATAATTCCATGAACAGATTTCTTTCATTAAATGGTAACAGTATTTGAATAATTTTAGATCAGTTTCATTCAAAAAGATGGGAGAGAATTTAAGCAGAGCATTCTGATACTTAAACATGTACGGCCATGAACTCGTTTTTTTTTCTCTCCATATTTATACATCACGTTTTGTCCCACAGTGAATTATAAAAAATTGAATTAACAGTTGCAGATTATAAGTTAAATAATGTAATCTAAGTTCACAGATATATATTTCAAATCATTACATTACAATAACATGAATCTAAATAATCTTGATCTAAAAAATTAGTCAAATTATCTAATTAAATATAATGGATTATCAACAATTAATGAGCAGAGTGTAAATAAACTTTTCAATTAAGTTTACATCCTTATGACAATTGTGGTAAAATATCTTAGTGAGAATTAATTTCAGGTTACATACAAAGTAAAATCTGTGATGTAAAATATTAAACTAATTTAATGTCCATAACCTGGAGCTAGATTTAATAAACTGCCAAAATGTTTAGAAGTAGGTTCAGTACATGGTACTGTCACCTGACTGGTCAACAGGTGCACTACTGTGACCTGACTGGTCAACAGGTGCACTACTGTGACCTGACTGGTCAACAGGTGCACTACTGTGACCTGACTGGTCAACAGGTGCACTACTGTGACCTGACTGGTCAACAGGTGCACTACTGTGACCTGACTGGTCAACAGGTGCACTACTGTGACCTGACTGGTCAACAGGTGCACTACTGTCACCTGACTGTTTAACAGGTGCACTACTGTGACTTGACTGGTCAACAGGTGCACTACTGTGACCTGAATGGTCAACAGGTGCACCACTGTGACCTGACTGGTCAACAGGTGCACTACTGTGACCTGACTGGTCAACAGGTGCACTACTGTGACCTGACTGGTCAACAGGTGCACTACTGTGACCTGACTGGTCAACAGGTGCACTACTGTGACCTGACTGGTCAACAGGTGCACTACTGTGACCTGACTGGTCAACAGGTGCACTACTGTGACCTGACTGGTCAACAGGTGCACTACTGTGACCTGACTGGTCAACAGGTGCACTACTGTCACCTGACTGTTTAACAGGTGCACTACTGTGACTTGACTGGTCAACAGGTGCACTACTGTGACCTGAATGGTCAACAGGTGCACCACTGTGACCTGACTGGTCAACAGGTGCACTACTGTGACCTGACTGGTCAACAGGTGCACTACTGTGACCTGACTGGTCAACAGGTGCACTACTGTGACCTGACTGGTCAACAGGTGCACTACTGTGACCTGACTGGTCAACAGGTATACTACTATGACCTGACTGGTCAACAGGTGCACAACTGTGACCTGACTGGTCAACAGGTGCACTACTGTCACCTGACTGGTCAACAGGTGCACTACTGTGACCTGACTGGTCAACATGTGCACTACTGTGACCCGACTGGTCAACAGGTGTACTACTGTGACCTGACTGGTCAACATGTGTACTACTGTGACCTGACTGGTCAACATGTGTACTACTGTGACCTGACTGGTCAACATGTGCACTACTGTGACCTGACTGGTCAACAGGTGCACTACTGTGACCTGACTGGTCAACAGGTGCTGATTTAAAAGTAGTTAATGGCTTTTTATAGATCTAATGACAATAATATTTGTTCATTTAAAAATGGATTTAAATACGAGTTTTAACATTTAAAATTGTGGAAACGGGTAATGTTTGATTCACAATCACCCAATACATGTGAAACTTACAGCATGCTCAAGATCTTTATACAATTTAAAAACTGTTCTCCAAATTCAGCCAATAATGACTTCCAAAATATCTAACCAATCAAAATATTTACTGGTGTAAATTTATATAACTCAGAACAAGGATAGCTATTTAATTGGTGACACAAGAAGTCATGAGTTGGCTTGAAAATTTGAAGAAAATAAACCTTGTAAAATAGCAATTTTGATAGGATTGCCTTTCTAGTTGGCATTGCACATTTTTACAAATGTATTTGGACACTTAAAAACGCCACTTCATATTGTATTGAAGTTTGTTGTAATACATCACCATGCAAAACTAGCTGTAACAATATAAAAGTAATTCCAAACAAGAATGAACTATATTGTCAGCAATAGATTAACAAGACGGTGCAATATCTCTCTAATTCCCATGACATCCCACTAAAAATTCAGAAACCACATCTTAAGTTTTGTGACACCAGAAGATATTTGAATTTATATATGGGTTAATATTCAAGTTTTGAACTACCACGAGCATTTTGTAATTTTGGATGATTGGAATACTGCATTCCTCCAAACTGACCTATCTTTGCATTGATTCCTTCAGTCTTCAAATTTGACTACAGGAAACAGCATCTTAAAATTTGACTACAACAAAACAGTATCTTTTGCAGAACAAAACACACTGACCATACAATTTAGGAAATTATTCTAAAATTATCTCTAAGTCTTGCAAGGAATGGCATGTCCACTGATGGCTTAATGTTGATGATAAAATTTAGAATCTAAGCATCTAACATGAGCTTACCCAAAATATTCTGGTTATTATCAACATCATATTACAATTGATTTTCACTTCAAATATACACTTTCTTAACAACAAAGATTTACCTTCAATAATATCAAATGGTTAAAACACTGCTTGGTAGAACGATGTGGTCATCAGTAAAAACTCTTCTATAGGTGGAAATTCTGAATGCTGTACTGGTAGTTGACAAATGGTAGATGACTGGTTGAGAATAATCGATGGAGAACATGGTACTGAAGATGGGGAACTGGTAGCTGACTGGATGAAGCATGACAGGTTGAGACACTAGTGGGGTTGGCTGGTTGAAGAACTGCTAGACATCCCATTGGCCACTGGTAGACATCCCATTGGCCACTGGTAGACATCCCATTGGCCACTGGTAGACATTCCATTGGCCACTGGTAGACACCAATGGCAGAATACAAGTCAAAGAAACAGCAAATGTCCTTGGTGGACTCCTAAGATGAAGATGCTCATGACTTGCTAGTTGAAGTGGACCTGAAGGAAACTGGACCTGCAGATGAGCTGCTAGACTGATAACCACTTCTTTGTAATGGTTACCAGCTGGCAACATTCAGGAGGTTGAATCATGCTGAGTTTAGACATCTGTTGTGGGAAGAATGACCTGAGATCAGGCCATGGTGTTAGACCAAAAAGAACCAGAGGTGAACAAAAAAAATCAGATGAGACTTGAAGAACAGAATAGTAGACATCAATAAAAAATAAATATAACAAATTAAAAATAAGGTGTAATTTGGTATTTTGGAAGAATATAAGTGCTTTTGTTTTCTTTTATGCTGAAATGCTATTCACTTGGATGGAAGATGACGTTGGGTACATCTTATGACGTTGGGTACATCTTATGACGTTGGGTACATCTTATGACGTTGGGTACATCTTATGACGTTGGGTACATCTTATAACAGTGGTGTTCAGGGAGATAAAGCACACATGATGTTCAGGTACAGCAACATAGTTGACAAGAAAAGAGCTTGTTGATTATCCATTCCTCCACTTCTTTAGTAGGTCCTTTTTATTAACAACTTTACCTTTGTTGTTGACTACTGAGGGAAGTATTATTTTGGTACAAACATATACTTCAGTTGCTTCAAGAGCTGTAAATTTTCTAGGTAAACTGGTTCTTTCCGGCATCAGGATTATTCCAAGTTTTGAATAAACAAAATGTCCTATTCTGCTGGATTTACTTCTCTTGAGGTGGTTACTTTACTTTGGCAATTTCGCGATTCCCACTGGTTGAGACCGGCTGAAATATATCTAGGTGATATGATCTTCTCCCAATATTTTCTTCTGGAAACTGGAATGCTTGTTTTCTTCTGGTATATTTGGTCAGATATGAAGATTACATATCCATCATCAGACAGCTATCCCATTCTCCATACGGATAAATGGCATCATAAAAACTTTTATAGACTTGGTGCATTATTCAATAACCCATAGCATGCCGAAAAGAAAAAAAATGAAAGGGAAAAAAGCTTCTGTACTGGTAGAAAAAGTTAAGATTGTCAGCGAAAGTAGTTACTCTGACAAAACCCTATCCCATTCTATGTCTTGGAGGTAGAAAGAACATCAGCAAGGTAAAAAGATAGTCCATTCCAATCTAAACAAACACTGCTCCCAACTACATGCACAAGTTGACAAGGCTTTCTCTTGTAAGTCCACTAAACTTAAGCATGACCAAAGAACGCAAGTACTCATGAAACTCACAGAAAAAATAACGGACTTGAATTCAATCAATAAATGAGGGTGAAACTGGTACATCTCTCTATTCTGTATCCATCCACTGGTTGGCACATTTGTTGTCATGTCAAAGACATGGACATAATAATTGCTCTATCCCAATTTGGATTTTTTTAATAACATTTGCTTAAGAAATTCACATCTGTATTATATCTGTGATACAAGCATGGTTTTTAACCCTACACAATAACTTTCAGTTCATTTTAAAATCCTGTCAGGAATTGCTCTGTCCATAACGATATAAATCCAATGGCATTTGGCATTACTAATGCTGATAAATAACATATTTCAATTCTAACTTTGTCCATGATCATCAATCTCAAATGGTGGTCTGACAAGAGAGCAGTTCATGAAGTCCTTGTTAATCAACATATCCTTATTCAAATGTTTCTGAAGATACACATCCACTGGTCTTCCGCAGGCGGTCATCGACATCCACAGGAAGTCTCCTTTGATGAAATGTCCAGTTGATACTCACATAAAAATGTCCAGCAGAACACAATTTTTACAAACCTTAATGTCATACATTTTTTACCATCCATTGATCAAATCAGTCCTCTTTGGATTAATATTAAAACTTCTTGTCATCTGTGAGAAATATTTCTAAAAATTCCTTATGCATATTGGTTTAATGAGACGGTCCATTTTAAAAGTCACATGTTAAAAACAGAAGAATTTAGGATGGGATAGAACAACATTGTATCCATGCTTTGATCAACTTCATGGAAACAGTGGTGCAGGAATGCTGATCACCGATTCACACAGGAAGCAAACAAACCAATCAGCAAACAAACCAATCAGCAAATAAACCAATCAGCAAACAAACCAATCAGCAAACAAACCAATCAAACAACAAAAACTCTCACTTCTGCAGTAAGACAGATGAAATTTGAAACCAACCTGATTATAATAACTGACGTAGGTTTCCCTTTGGTCTGCAAATGTGTTTCAATTTGGTACCATTTTCAAGAGGTTCTCTCAATCTGTCAGTGAGTGTTGTCACCTCTACTAGATGTAATACTGCAAACCACTCTAAGGTGGTGAAGTATAAAGGTGGTCAAACTGTGTGTCTACATGATAAGAACTACACACTCCTGGTTATTTTGAGATAAATGACAAGTTACCACAAGGTTTTGATAGTGATAACGATTCATCCATATGCAACATCTTTTTTTTACCTTTTGAGATGGCCATCGGGTTGTATTTTCTGCAGGTTCCTTCCTGACAACCTCCTGCAACATCTTTTTTTTACCTTTTGAGATGGGCATCAGGTTGTATTCTCTGCAGGCTCCTTCCTGGCAACCTCCTGCAATATCTTTTTTTTACCTTTTGAGATGGGCATCGGGTTGTATTCTCTGCAGGCTCCTTCTTGACAACCTCCTGCAATATCTTTTTTTTACCTTTCGAGATGGGCATCGGGTTGTATTCTCTGCAGGCTCCTTCCTGACAACCTCCTGAATGAACAAAGCCCTCTCTTCCTCATTTCAAAGATCTCTGCAGGTTGATCTTAACTTTCACATATCTCTGGTATTCCTCTTTCATGTGGATTCCTCAGGAATGCAAACTGCTCTGGTTGATAATTACATTTGTGTAGATTCTGTTAAGAGCATCTCCTTCTAGTAGATTAGTTGTTGTTGTAGACTCTTCTCACATTATAGACCCCTCTTGCATTGTTGACTCTTCTTAGTATTGTAGAATTCTATTAGTATTGTAGACCGTCTAAGTATAAATATTCCTTCTTAGTTCATTTTGGTAGACTTCAATCTTCTATATATAATTTTGATGTCATTCAGACCTCTTTCATGTAGAATTACTGCACATAAATTCCATCCTTTGTGTAGATTAAATTGCTCCATCTCTCCACTCCAACGTAGTCTTCAGTCACCGCTTGATTCATGTTAGCAACTTCAATCAAATGACCCACTACCACAAATGACAAATGGTGAGTAAGTCACTCTCTTGAATTGCTGGTGGTCATCCTTCATCTCTCTTAAATTAGGCTCCTCCAATATTGGCTGCTGTAAACGCTTGTTGTTGTATATCTGAATTAATTCTCCATCATAATCTTTGATGTCTGTATTAAGTGGCGATTATAGTTGGTGGAATGTACTGCATTTTGTAAAATAATACCACATGGGCTGAAACAGGAATAAAAACCTCACCAGTTTCCGGCGTTGATACTTTTGCTCTCACCTGATATACCAGTCATTGCAACAATCCAATTAAATGACCCACTACCACAAATGGCGAATGGTAGCAAGTCACTCTCTTGAATTGCTGGTAGTCATCCTTCATGGGTTGAGTCATATCGTCATCTGAAAAGCAGTTGTTTAATTCAGATTTAAATCATTTATTTCTTTGCAATGTGAAGGTGGCAGCAGCATCTGTTAGTATAAGTCTTCCATCAATCACGTTGTAAACTGGGCTTCAATCCTCTCACAACGTGAACTGCGTTTGTCTGTTTAGATGTGTTCAGTTTGACTTTCAAGTTGATACTATTTCACAAAGTTTAAAGTTTAATTTAAAAGCACTGTTCTGTTGAATATTCCTCCACACCAGCTGTTTTATGTAGGTACTCTCTGAGAATAATGCACAGAAAGTTCTTGATGTCTTAGCAGGTATTGTGGTTCTGGTACTTCCAATCTCCAACTGCAGATCCAACAAATCTGTATCAGATGCATCTATTAAACGTTTCTGCAAACATACCTGGTAGAGGCCCCTCTGGAACAAACTAACCTTTTATCACTTTCATCACCAAATTTTCAGGAACATTTTTGGGCTTGATCCATCTCCTGAAGCTGGGGACCTGACTTGGATAATTCTACAATGATTATCAAAATCTGATTCTTCTTTTTCATCTCACTGTAAATCTTTCATCCTTTTAATTGACAAACTATCTATCAAGACGATGTTACTAGTCATTCATTACAAATTACATGAGTTGGGAGCAGTGTGAGGTCAACTTCAGGTGAGAATCACTTAGGAAGATAGAAGCAAGCGCTAGTCATCAAATTCTTCCCAGAACAGCCACTTTTGTCTTATCAACAACATTCTGCCACTCAAAGATAAATTCTTAACTTAAGATTACTATCATTTTCAGCTCTGAATTTGACTTGTTTTACAGTCCAATTTGGCCCCATCCTCTGTAAGCTTTCCCCCAAGTTCCGTAAGAAAATCTACACAGGCTTTAGAGCTCTCAAATGCCAGTTCCTTCTGAATAAATTCTATCGGCACACTGGGCTTGTATCTAAGATCACGAAAAAAGGTAGAAATGGTTAATATATGTTCAACAAAAAGGTGATAACTTCTTAATATTAGCATGAGATGTTGACTCACCTTTCATTCATTATACACAGACAACAGTAACTTACCAAACTGCTGTTCGGAAAGAAAGATTATTTAGTAATATAAAAACATGACAAAAAGAAATTAATGAATGTCTGAATCAGAAATATCACTAAAGAACACTTATAAATAATACTCACCATGGATACTTTGAATAAACTTTAGAACAAATTTAGTAGTGAAACTTTGTTTTCAGGTATCACAATGGAAGAATATCAAATTAATAAATAAATCTTCACCACTTGAACTTCAAATTACTACCCTTTTCTGTATCTTAAATGTTGAGCAGCAACAGGTCTCATTTCTGAAAACACTGGTAGGACCGAAGTTCAGCATGCATCAACCATGACTCAATGTTGCTACTAGCCTTGCACTTGACATTCAGGATGCAAAACAAGGAAGCAATGTGAAGCCAAGTGTGAAAAAATTAAGAATAATTTAAACGAAGCATAAATAAATTGCTTTTGACACCAGCCACAGGTAAAAAATCCATTTAATATCTTTCAAAACCTGTAAGCAAATACGCTCTTGATTGCTTTTTTAGTGAATTTGAAAAAAATTGGAAGAAGCTAATAAATTACAACAAAAATGTTTAGTATTAGACCGTTTTACATACTTTATGAATTTTCAGGCCGATTTTTTTTTTTAATAAGCAAATATGCTGGTATGTCATAAGTTATCTCATGTTAATTCCATGTTTTTCATCCTCGGCCACAATAGGTTTTAATGCACATTGTGAAGAGTAATCGAGGTGAGAAAATAAAATATCTCCTCCATAAAAAATACTGTATGTTTCTATTTCTTCTTGAAAATTGCATTGTCTTCAGATATCAAATTGTTAAACCACTAAACGTACTCTTTGAATTTTTGCATTTGCCTAGCCTAGCGTATCAGTACTTTTCCTAATCACTATTGACCTGTACTTGTCAAAACATTTTTTGTTGCTACAGGGTCAATTACTAATGAATTTAAACATCATGTTTTAATTGTAAGATTCAGAGAGAACAAATCAGACTTTATTATGTCTAGACAATCCCATCACAAGGACTTGTCTAACTGACCGACCAGAAAACAATACCATCTCACATAACATTCTAGGAATATTTAGGCATCTAAAATTTCAACCTTGTCAAGTTAATGTTCCATTCTTTAATTTACAACATGGTATATGAGACCAATTATGCAGAAGCTCAACAAATGAAACATGATATAAAAATATTTAGGTAGTTCTTGTTCCTTTTAGATTTTGTTACAGTATTCATATGAAAGTTCATCCTTGGCAACTTATCATCCATTAAAACCAGAAAACCAAAATCTTTAGTGATTCCAATGCATTATTTCATTGTTGGTTGAGTATCAACTTTTATACTAACTGGCATTGCCTATCATAAAATACGCTAAATAACATATCTTCATAAGCCATGCCCACCATGCATATCAATAAAATAGAACCTGTTGAAACCCTGGTATGATGCAAAACATGCATACGGTTGCACATTTATCACTGTTTTAAGAATTTTACATAAGCCCTATGTACCTACATGATATCACTACCAAACCAACCTCATATACAGACATCTGTTTACCACATATAACACATGTGTGTGTGTGTATGATGTGCTTACTAGTTTTTGGAGCATTTTCACACTAAGGCACTATTGAACCTGTTGACAACATAAGCATGTATACAATTAATGACAAATAATATGCAAGTATGATGCAAACAGACATATGGTTGCTATAAATTGATCACTTTTTCAAGATTTTTTCAATTTTAAATTAAGTCCCTCCCCACTAAAAAAATACATGACATCACAGCCAAAAACAATAGGGCACACAACAGACAATGGGTTATCGTGTACCACATGACCTGTATCCAATGTACTGTCCTTGAGTTTCTGCTGTTACTGTACAAGCTCTTTTCAGATAAACCATATTTAGCCCCGCTTACTATGCATATTAATGATATTCAACCATTTTATACCATAAATATGAATACACTAGTTAACAACATAGATATACCAAGAATGAACCATAACAGACATGTAGTTGCTAAAATATGAGCATTTGAAGATTTTTACATAAAGCCCCGCCTACTCATTGATATGCATGGCATCACCACCAAAAGCAATAGGGCACTAAATAGGGACCATAGGCTATTTGTGTACCACATATGACATGAATGCAGGTTATTAATCTTGAGATATCGTGTAAACAAGCTTGCTGTTACAGACACAAACACACATACATACACATGTCAGCATAACTGCATAAGTTCCTTATGCTATTAGCATCGGAACCAAAAAGCCCTAAACCCACTACTTCCCAATCCAGAATCACAAAGTTAAAAATATCTTAACTACGACAAAAGAAATATCCTCTAAAACAAAAAAAAAGACAAAAAGGTAGCACCATCCAATAACAATTACCTTCCTTCAATCTCCAAGATAAATCCAAAATAAAAATGAGAAAATTGTTTAGATAGGATCAAAAAACTGCAATACATGTATAATGAAAAACATATTACTAAACACTTACCTTATGCAATTGCACTGTCTTTGTTAGTCAAAATTTAAACCATAATCCAAACTATTCCAGCAAACACTTCAAGACATGACCCTCCCCACACACACACACCCCACCCCAAGCGCATGTAATTTGTGTACAAAACTGCAAACCTGCAAAACTCAAATTTCCCACCCTACTTGTAACATTTCTGCCTGTAATTTCCCTTCTTGTCCTGTATCATGTTTAGTGACTTGGAAACTTTAGGAGGCATCTTACACATCCAATTCACGGTATACAAAAATCCATACAAAATGATACTAAACACCCACACTGACATATACATTATCATCATCATTCTGTCCAGTACACAAAACCATAAGTCTGTAATCAAAGACCAGCTAATGCCAGACACCTACCAAAACGGCCACCATACCTCTCACCTAACAAAATGTCAAAACCCCCCAGTGATCTGCAGTTTATAAGCCAAGTTTATCAATTTTTTTGCTTCAGGCAAGATGTTGAACAATTAGGGATATAGAATACGAATTAACTATAAAATGTCTCTACTTACCAAACTGAAAATTCTGGCTTTTCTAGTAACTTACCTTTTGTTTACCTTAAACTTCTAATAATAAGCAAAAACATAAAAAAAGCTCATGTAGTTTATACTACAATAGGAAAATTTCCTATGGAAGGAGAAAAGGACAATAACAAACAAGTAAACAAAACAACAAACAAATTTCCAGACTTCAAAAGGTACATACGCCTTTACAATCGCTTTCAAAGCATCAGTCCGTTGTCTCAATACAAACATGTCCATTAAGTAAGGCGCCATAAGGCTAGCAGTTCTATATAATTTGAAAAATTGATGATAGTCTGAGAGAGCTACAGCAGTTCTAAGTGCAAGGGCATGTTTGACCATGCCATGCTTCTTGGTTTCTCGATTTAATTTGGATAAAGCTGTGGTGATGTCTGAAAGAGAAAGGAAACAACAAATATCAAAGGTTATATCAATATTAATATGAAAGGCATTGACATATTTACAGCTCTAAGAACTTTACAACATCAAACCCTACCATTGAAATCATTGCAAATGCATAATTATGAACTTTCAAACTATTCACCAATAGTTCTTACCTTCCTTATGCCAAAAAAGACATTTCATGGTAAAAGAAAATGTGCAACTACTCAAAAGAAGACAAAACTTTCCTCAATTTCCAAAATGATCTTATATATAAATATTTTAGAGAAATCTCTTTCCTAATGTCATTGCAATGCTAGATACCACCAGTTTACTCTATGATTAATAGCCTGACAATTCCAATTTCATTTGTATTAACTTATACTCTTAAGTCATACTGAATAAAGAAATGAATACATATTATATAAAGATATTGATCACCATATCAACCAAATCACACCTATGAACAGCAAACAATCATCACATTCAAATAATTTGTGTCCTTTTGATATTTGATCAAAATTTCCCTATTGCTACTATTGCTGTCATATGGCGATTATCGCGATAGCTCTTTTCTCACAACATGAAATATGCCTCTTAAGACATATCGCGATACCTAAAACTAATACAGAACTAAGAAATTTTCACGCAACTAGGCTAAGCTACTGCGTATGTTACGGTACTAATAGCAATCTTACAGCAGTAAATCTAAAAGTCAAGTTTAGGCCATGATCGTTTCTGAATCAACTTTTAAAAAATGCAAAAATATTGAAAGCATAAAAAAACTGATTAAAATCGTGCTCCGTCACCCCACACTGGCACATTCCAATATAAGTTCACAAAAAAAATGAAAAACTGGCCCAGAACATGACTCTCACTTCGATGATTTATGATCACGTTGGCTGAATACCAAACATGTGCATGTGATGCGTGATGAAATCTAGAACGTAAGTCACACGATCATGTCTGCTAGATGGAAATCTTTTTTTCTTGCGTTCATCGATGCATTGATATATATATTTAAAAGAAGTAGTGATATTACCAATGTGTCGTGAGTCAGTTTTTTTGAAAAATATATATCGCAATATAGCAATATATCGCGATATTTCCCCCCACGATAATCGATACGTAATACAGCCATACCGTGACAGCACTTTTTTACAAATGCAACACAGATTTTGCAAACCATTCACCCACTAGATACCACCAGTTTATAATCTACTATACTTCTTAACATGGTAAGTTTCCTACAACTCACTTACCTAATGAATTTTCTGTCAGTATGTAGTACAGAATACGATAAGCAGTAAATTCGTTCTGGCTTCCTGGAATGTTTTCAGAATACAGTGCTTTTAACTGGGCTTGACATTGGTTGAATTCTTCTCGATCTCCCTGTAAGGCAAAATATGACTGCATTCAATCAAATTATTCAAAATATTCTTTATTAAGAACCTTAATCTCTATATCCCTAAGTTACTATGTAGATTTTCAATCCTATACACAATATTTGCTCTTTCTTAAAAGCATTAGAACAAAACTTTGTGGAAGTCAACTCAAGTTGGCAGAAATTACACAGGTGAGAACACTTGACATGCTGGAAAACAACTGCTGTAAATACAGATATGAATATACTCTTTGCACCTTCAGGCCATAATTTTGCATAAGGTATTTCCCATTAACAAATTTTCATGACATCCAATAGGGTACTGACTGATAAACTGATAAGTGTGTACCACATATAACAAGGTATCAATTTTAGGAGATCATATTATTCTTCCAAGATTATTTTCAGTAAAACCCTATTTAATAATAATAATAGCTGGTGCTTATAAAGCGCCTTTAACTCAGAAGAATCTCAAAGCGCTGTACAATACAATAAAAATGGAAGAGAATAAACAAAACAGAAAAAAAACCCAAAAAAACAACTTAAAATTCATAAGTTCAAAGTACCGAACATTAAAATTGAAATGCATATCTAAAATGGAATGCAAATTTAAAATGGAAATGCAGATTTAAAAAACATTTATGTAGAAATAGGTGTAAAAGAGTAAAAATGATTATGGTATATACAGAATACAAAAATATTTGTACAAAAATATTTGTACAAAAATATTTGTACAAAAATATTTGTCCCCACCCTTACAAAAATATTGAGATAAATTTCATACAATCCATGTACCCCTCTGCACAGTGCCAACTTTCTTTCAGTGTCCCAACTAAAGATTTCCCAATAAGCCCTGACCACGGATACCATTCATGACATTTCTGCCAAAAAGATTTGGCATGTCTACAAGATATAAGCCATCGGTGTATAGCCATCTGTATATAGAATGGTATCAATCTATTCCAGGACTTGATCAAGTTCATCTAAGCTGTTATTAGCACATAGGGCTTCCCCCAAGAAAATATCAATGAAATTAACTTCGCATATGCAAACAATGTCCCCAACGCCTAAATAAGATCATGCACTTTGCTGTTGAGGTATCAATATTGATAAAATTCATTCTAATACCCATTGCCTTTCATTCACAACATGATCAACAAAACAGTAGGGCAAATATCCACATCATGAAGACGTATCTTGTAATATATATAGCATGCTTCCGACTTGCAGGTGACCATCACAGAAAATCTTGTGCTAAAAGTCACTTCATACCTTGACACTATTTTAAGCACAAACTATGTTTTTGCTAAAATAACCAAATACTGTTTACGCACTCTATATAGAGTATACATACTCTATATAGAATTATTAAGAATTGATGTGGTAACTTCAGGTACATTCAGTAACATTAAATACCACAATGACTACGACCAACATGTTCCAGCAATGCATCAACTTACATTTAAAGAAGAATGGGTAGTAAAATATTAGGAATAGTGAAAACATAGGAAATGGCAAACACTTCACCACATGAATTACAAAAGACCATCAATTTTAAAAATACAAACAAACCTTCTCCAAGGCAATCCTTGCATGAGTCTCATAAACTTCTACGGTAAATTCATTCCTAATACGTTGTATCTGCAGAGAAAACAAAAAATAGACAAAATGGTCTTTTCAGATACTAAATACAAAACTAAAAGCAAACGTTGTAGTGAAATTCTTTCTAATTTATGGATTTTATCTGAAAGTCTTATTTAAACTGAAAGGAAACAAATTCTGATATTCCAGTGAACAAAAAATTGAATCTGAAGTCTTCTTACCGTTAAGTCCTGTCTGATGGATTTCATCTGATTGCACACATAATGGTAGTCCTTTTTTGCCCTCCACTTGTCTTTGACAGCTACTAAAGACTTCTCAAGACTGATAAGGGACGGACTTCTGATGCTTTGGGAGCCTTAAATAAAAGGATGATGTACAAGTTATTCAATAATGCAACTCTACCTCTCAGGATATCGAGATCCAGAATATCAAATGTTGAAGAACTGTAGAGATAAACGGCTTTATCTACATGAAAACCTAGTACCTTTGTTCCATATCAAAACAGATTAACATATTACTGAATGTATGTAACAAGCACTCATGGCACTTAAAAACAGTTCAAAGTGATGCCTGTTCTGTTAAGTACACTTCCTAACAAACCTCCATGCAAACAGACAACCAACATGTCCAGTATATGTTACTACAGTAATCAAGGAATGCACACCTATAATCACCTGACACACACCACATGAATATACAGAGCAGAATCAATCATTGCAGTACCAGCGAATAAAATCAAATCTTATTCATCTCTGCCCATTCATTCACCTTCAACATATCACAAGCTGCTGATGTCAGGGCTACAATGGTAATTTTAAAAGTGATGTAATCTCGCAAGATATTCTGTAAGGGTTCCTTTTGTGGATGCAACAACAACATTCAGACTTCAAGCTTAAAAATAACCATTCATGCCGATGTGAACATTTTTTGTTCAATTGAATTTGTTTTTAAACCAATAAAATAGACCTTATCAATTCAGAAAAAAATGGAGTGGGTGCATCCCGAAAGAATCTCAGCTGATAAAAGTTATGACCCCTGGTAAACATTTCCTGAAAGTATTTCCGCCACTGATGTTCATATATTAAAAAAATACAAAATGAGAAGAAAGAGAACTTACGGATGTGAGCCTCAAGTATTGTTTGAATATCTGTTCATTTGTTCCTTGAACTGGCTCCAGGGACCAACTCACGGAATCCTCGTCTTCCATAGACTGAAAGAAAAAGAAAGAAGGAATAAAGCAGGTGCAACAGAAAAACAGCTTTTAACAAGAACTAGTGACAGCTATAATTTATATCCATTTAAACATTTATTTCACTGGTCAAGCAAGTTCATCTTATATGACACAAATTGGTGAAGTAACTATCACTGATGAAGTAAGTTTATCTTATATGACACAAAATGGTGAAGTAACTATCAATGGTCAAGCAAGTTTATCTTATATGACACAAAATGATATAGTAACTATCACTGGTCAAGCAAGTTCATCTTTATATGACACAAAATGGTGAAGTAACTATCACTGGTCAAGTAAGTTTATCTTATATGACACAAAATGATAAAATAACTATCACTGGTCAAGCAAGTTCATCTTATATGACACAAAATGGTGAAGTAACTATCACTGGTCAAGTAAGTTTATCTTATATGACACAAAATGGTAAAGTAACTATCACTGGTCAAGTAAGTTTATCTTATATGACACAAAATGACACATCAATGGTATGACAAAGTGATCTATAATGCATTAAAAAGCTTACAAATAAATCAGATTCAACAGAGATACCAAAAACCACCAAATGATATTTTCCTGCCATGACTGACTTTTCCTGTCAAATTTTGAAGTTAGTAAGAAAACAGGTGAATGTGAGAGGTTACGTACATAAACAGAGGAAATTTGAATCTGGAGTTTCTTCTGCCTCTTGTTGGGAAATTCCTCCTCTGCTTGAAGCATGTCTTGAAACCTTGCAGCTCGTTTCTGCATCTTTGCTGAATTTTGAGGGTCAAATTCATCATGCTCCAAAATCTTGCCCTCTCTGCAGATAAACAAATGAAAAATAGCAACGACAGAACTAAATGTTTACTTTGTACTATACAAATTTGTTTTAAGCCTTGGAAACCTACGCGGTCGCGGCATGTAGTTCCTGATCGCAATACACTGCCCTACACAAAAAATATCTCTGGAATCGTAATTCCTCATATTTTCAATTGAAATCAAAAAGAGCAACTACCCTCTCTTTATCTACAACGAAAGATACGTTTTAAGCAGTGTAGTGCAGAGGTATGCGTGCAGGACTTCACGCGAGTGGCCCTGATTCAAAAACTGAACCGGATGCACGGATTTGTTTTTCGCGAGTAATTACAAGGGTGGTTATTAATTGTTTATTTTCATTGTTTTTGCATGTTTTGCTTTGAGAAGAAAAAAAACTAGACTGGTAACAATGAAAAAGAAATTTCACAAACAATCGAAATGTGTAAAGAATTCTTCCCATTTTCATTATTCACAAAAAAAATACAAGATTAACAAAATTTGCCTAAATTTGCCTAAAATTTGCAAATTTGCATATTTAGGACGATATTGTCTTTATTTTGACTTTTTTATTGACAAGTTTGTCTTCGCATTCCTATAGACCAAATTTGTAGTGATAGAAAATGAAAGTTGAAGATTAATTTTGAAGAAAAAAAAAATCTGAAAAATTGCATTCACGTTTTGAGCGCAATGGGATTGTAAAGGTCAAATGATAATAACCTGAGCATAATAAGTATGTAAGTCTCATTAGAGATGGTTAAATACCATGAAAAACTTTAATTCTACATAGAAGTTCCCAAAACTTCAATAGTGTAAATTGTTCATGTTATTTTATATCTATTTCTTTTCATCTTTGTTATATTTCAACTGAATAGTTTACAGGCATCCAGCAGTTCTGCATGATTATTTTAACTTTATAATAGTTCCTTATTATCTGTATACATAATACTTTTCAACAAACTGTCTTTTATTTTTAAAAACTTCAGTCAAGGTTTTACAAATTGGCAAATGGATTTTGAAACAATTTCTGACAAGTTCAATTTTAAGATGATTGTTAGTAAGATCTTCTTACCGGGTTTTTCCTCTTCCCTTTTTCCCTCTTTTGCCCTTCCTCTGGCCTAGGGTGGAGTTCTCATCTTGTTGAGGTTCATCCTCTCTACCCCGCCCTCTTCCTCGTCCTCTTCCACGACCCCTATCTTTACCCCTGCCTCTGTTTCTGCCTCCTTTGATTCTGTCCCAAATTCCTTTACTTGGGGTGTCATTCAATGGAATAAAATCTCTGGATGGAGAGAATGCTCGACCAGGGCTGCGACTTCTACTTCTACTTCTGTTTCTGCTTCGGCTGTAAAGGAATAAAATGGACAATGGTTCAGAAATATTCAAAATAAGATAAGCCACAGTATACAAGGTTCTTGGTGAAAAGTATTGAGGTCTTCCAACATATCAATATATTCTTTAGGTCTACAAATTACAAAAAAGTAACAAGCAATAATAAATAGCAATACATATTCTTCACTTTTGAACAGACAATACATATTCTTAACTTTTGAACAGACAATAAGTGTTTTAAGTTTTGAACAGACAATAAGTGTTTTAACTTTTGAACAGACAATAAGTGTTTTAACTTTTGAACAGACAATAAGTGTTTTAACTTTTGAACAGACAATCAGTGTTTTAACTTTTGAACAGACAATAAGTGTTTTAACTTTTGAACAGACAATAAGTATTTTTACTTTTGAACAGACAATAAGTATTTTAACTTTTGAACAGACAATAAGTGTTTTAACTTTAAAACAAACAATAAGTGTTTTAACTTTTGAACAGACAATAAGTGTTTTAACTTTTAAACAGACAATTAAGTGTTTTAACTTTTGAACAGACAATAAGACATATAATTTCCAAGATCCCAAACAAGACAAGTTCTCTTGACCCACTGCCGACTTGGCTTTTGAAAGAATGTGTTGACATAGTAGCTCCTATAATTATGTCTCTTGCAAATAATTCATTTAGTTCTGGTTGTTTTCCATCCATTCTTAGGAACGCTATTATTTTTCCTCTTATTAAGAAGTCCACCCTCAATCCAAACGTTTTGAAAAATTATCGACCCGTCTCCAATCTTCCCACCCTTGGCAAGATCCTTGAATATCCAGCAGTCTCTAGGTTTAATGAACATTTTCATTCAAAACATCTTACTGAAGTTTTTCAATCTGCCTACAAACCGGCACATAGTACTGAAACTGCGTTATTGCGTGTTAAGAACGATATATCAAATGAGTTAGATTCGGGTAGAGTTGTTTTACTTGTACTTCTAGATATGTCTGCAGCCTTTGATACCATTGACCACACTATTCTTAAAAATAGGCTTCAGTGTGAGTATGGTATCGGAGGTTGTGTTTTAAACTGGTTTAGATCTTATCTTAGTGATCGCAAGAGTTCAGTTTGTATCTCTGGTAGTTATTCTACTGCCCATCCTCTGAAATATGGTGTTCCCCAAGGATCTGTTGCAGGTCCTCCGATCTTCAATGCCTATTCGCAGCCTGTTACCCGCATTATCAAACTCTTCAATGTTGCTTACCATATATATGCTGTTGACACTCAGCTATATGTTAGCCGATCCTAAAAAGCCAGGTGATAGGAAGCTGCCCAAGCTTGCTTGTCAAATTGCATTGCGGCAGTTAAAGACTGGATGCTTCATAACAAACTTAGACTAAATGACACCAAAACTGAATTTTTGATCAATTCATCAAAAAAACAAAAGCATTCCATCAAGTCCATTGATTTGAGGATCGTGGGTCTGTGATTATTCCTTCATCATCCGTTAAAAATTTAGGTATCATGTTTGAACCTTGTATGAATATGAATTCCCAGATCTCCTCAATATGTCGTACTGTTAATTTTCATTTGCGTAATATTTCTAGAATCAGACGGTACATTGATCAAAATACTTGTGCTCATGCAGTGCGATCTCTCGTCCTTTCGGCTGGATTATGGCAACTCCTGCTTGGTGGCATATCACGTGAAAACCTTCAACGCTTGCAAAGACTTCAAAATCGCAGCGCATAATTTTTGTGTTGATAGACGTACAAGCGCTTCCCCCTCTTGCGTGTTCTTCATTGGTTGCCCATCCAGCAGAGAATCGATTTCAAGATCGTACTGCATGTGTACAACTGCATTAAAAAGAATGCGCCTTCATACCTTCAAGAATTGCTGCATATTTATAAGCCTGGACGCGTTGGTCTAAGATCCGCCAACAAGGATGTCACCCGCCTTGTGGTGCCAAGAACTAATCGTGTCAGTGGGGACTGCGCCTTTTCTGTCCTGGGACCACGTTTGTGGAATAATCTACCCATTGCAATCCGTCAGGCTCAAACTGTTTATACTTTTAAGAAGGCCCTTAAGACTCATCTTTTTCCTACTGATTAAGCTTTATGCTGTCTATAATATTTTATTTCTTGTTTTATTTATCTAGTTTTTTGTATGTTTATATTTTATTTTTCATTAATTCTTTTATGTTTTTATATTGTCCTGCAAATGTTTTAAATTTGTTTTGATATTGTATATTAAGAGTTTGTCTATGTATTATCAATTTTATTGTAAAGCGCTTGATCCACGGGAGAGGCGCTATATAAATAACTGCAATAATAATAAGTGTTTTAACTTTATCCAGTGATATAACAATGTCAAAGTTCTCCATGTGATAAATGATACAATGTCAGCATTCATGAGAAAACCCACCAATCATTCACTTTGAAACCTACTATAGACAGTGTCATTCCACATTGATGCAAATGTTATATTGAAATTAAAAATATTTAATGCATAAAGCAAAGGACTTTGGCCCTTGTAGAATGACCCAACTTTAGGAGGGTCATTCACGAGTGCAAAGTCCTTTGAAATGTGTATCAAGTACTACTGTTAAGTACGCATATAAACAAAATGCCAAAACATTAATCTTTTTAAAAATAATCCATGTTGAATTGTTCAAAATACATAACAAAAAAGAATGAAAAATAAGAAAAGAAAAGAAAAGAAAAAAATGGACTACAACTAACTACTCAAAATTCATGCATACCAAAAATTTAATGCACATGTTATAACAATGCAAATACTCCATAGAAATTATGAAATAGAACTAAATAAACAGAGAAGGAGGAGCTCCCATTGGCCACTGTGACAAAGAGTGAAACCAACAAATATTTGGTGAAAGTTGCAATCGATTAGTCAACAGTACTACATGCAATCAGCAGGTATGAATTTTGGTGTAATATACCAAATGGCACAAGTAGTATAATAATTCTAAGTTTCAAGATAAAAAATTTACAATACATGTTTCAGGCCTCCCAGTGACTCTTTTTAAAAATAAAGGGTTTTTTTAAAGGTTGGAAAAGTTGAAATAATGGTTTTTAAAGGTTTTGGATTTAAATAAAAAGGTTTATAAAGGTTAACTCATGGAATAATTTTTCATACAATGAGCATATTCTGGGGCAAAAGGCAGTTGGTGGTGCCAAAATCCATTACTTATGTGCAGTTGGAAATTATATTTTGGTCCTGCTACTTTTTAAATGTGTGTTGAGAACAGATATGCTATTAAATGGATGTGTATACTTACTAATGAGGCTAAAACCTTGACACTCGAATCATTTACCTTACTTAACTTTATAAATAAAGGTTTTTAAAGGTTTTAAAGGTTATTTTGAAAGGAATAAAGGTTTTATTTGTCAATAAAGGTTTTTAAAGGTTTACCGAGCAAAGCCCTGAAGTTTGTCATGACAGTTTGTCATGTCAAATCGAGCAAGTAGAAATGGGAAACTGGAATTTGATGAGATTACACCTGACCACTACTGCAAGTTTCCATACTAATGGTTTTATCTTATCGAAGATCTTTTTTTTTGCTTACCTCCTACTGCGACTCTTACGCCTTCTTGATGATCTTGATCTATAGTGAGGAGGAGATCGTGACCTACTTCTAGATCTTCCTCTTGTCCTAACTGGAGATTTGGAGATGTCCGACCCTGAGGAAAATGAATCTTCATCACTACTGATGAGGTCACGTCTTGAAAACCCATAGGACCTACCACGTCCTCTTTGTTTATCCTTGAAACTGCCCTGGTGGCCTCTCATGCTGCGATTATCTCGACTAACAGGCGTAAACTTTTCACTTGGTGGTGGAGGGTGTTCATCCTTTGATCGTCGGTTTGGCTGGCGTGGGCTGTCCCATTTGCTCCCTTGGGGGGTTTGATTATCTTTGTTTGATGGTTCTCTGCAAACATATATAAATACCAATGGCATAGTTAAGAAACATTGTTCATTGCAAAAAGAAGGAGTTTAATCAAAATCACTCCCAGCGTACCTCATGCTGGGTTTTTTATGTTTGCTATTAAAGCAGTATAGAACTATCTTTTGAAAAGCTGCACATCCATGACATCACGTTTTAAAAAGCTACATCCATGACATCACTTTATCTTTCAAAAAGCTACATACATAACATCACGTTATCTTTCAAAAAGCTACATCCATGACATCACGTTATCTTTCAAAAAGCTACATCCATGACATCACGTTATCTTTCAAAAAGCTACATACATAACATCACGTTATCTTTCAAAAAGCTACATCCATGACATCACGTTATCTTGCAAAAAGCTACATCCATGACATCACGTTATCTTTCAAAAAGCTGCACATCCATAACATCACGTTATCTTTCAAAAAGCTACATCCATGACATCAAGCTGTAGGGATGCAACAAAAGAAAGAGATATATATAGCTAAATCTTCAGCATCATGGGGTAATCACAATTTTCAAGTTTCTAGTCTTTCTAGTGTAACCTATAGTAAAAGGTAGGTCACTAGACATTTAGTTCTTGTAGGATAATGGACACAGATTGCCATTATGGTAAAGCTCTCTTCCATGACCTCTTGAGTCAAACCATATAATTCATCATGCCTAATGGTTGTAGTGATGGAGACAAATTACACAGAAATTGCTTGTATTCGGTTCACTGTATCCTTGAGATTTACCCTTTCACATTCCATTTAGGGGGACTAGCCCATATTTTAGTCTGAAATGTATTAAGAGGTAAATTGACATCAGTGGTGTATACAGAGACATTCTCTTTGAGGTCATTATGGTGTTCATGGTGCTTAATGATGACATTGCTGTATTATAATCACTTTTACTTTGGTTTTCTTAGATTCTAAGAATGTAATTCCTGGGATTAGGAGGCCCACACTAATGGTATGATTTAGCAGAAATTGGGATAAGACAATCCATATTTAGCCATTTAAGAAATAAAGTTCTATTTCCTGTTAATTACGCCCGAAGAATAAATCCAAAGTTAAGGGGTGGGTACCTAAGCCAGTTGCTGATTGTGATAAAAAGGCAGCTTACTGGTCTTGCTACTTCAGTCTGAGATAAGTTTAACATCTGTCTACAACTAGTTTGTGACCATCCGTCTTTGGCTCACGTCCGTCTTGTAATGGCATCTAACTTTGTCAACTTAGTCAAATTATAGCATCTTTGAATTGAATATTACTTGAAAGATTGGAAATTGTGAAACTAGTTTTGCTAAAACAAATTTAGCATTACTGTGAGCCAAAGTTCAGTTTGATTTTGAATCCTTCTGTAACATGAATTGTTAAAGAATTGTTGTCCAGCATCTTGAAGAAATCATTTAAAAGTTGAAATTGTTTAATAAGTTCAGATATCTTGTACTTTAACAGAAACTAAGTCTTAAACAATTGACTCAAGTATTTTGAAATCTACAAATTCAAATACATTTCGTATTAATTTGAATGCAGCTGAAAGAATTAAGTAATTGTACCCTGTATTTTCAATGCCAGCACTACGTATCATTGAAATTGAAAGTGAAGAGCCGAAATAATTGTTAAAGTCAACTTGTTAATTTGCGAAACCAGTATTTGTTCCAGAAATTGTTCCTGATTTTGACTTTGATTTGTTTGCAACGATCCACCATCTTCTATTTTATTTACCCATGTGGAGTTGAATTTCACCAGTAATAGAAATAATTTTGTTCTTTGGATTTGAAATGTATACAGTAGCCACTGGACTGCTTGTACAACTGCAGATTGTAAGTACTTTCCATTTCATTATCTGTCTGCATCATCTAGTTCACGAGGATCAAGAGAACACTTGAAGAAACTCTCAAGAACTTAAAAAGTCCAGAATTATTGTCAACAAGTTGTTAATTGGTATTGTTTCATAATTAATGTATAATTGATTCTTGGATAATTTTGTTATTGTTTATCTGAAACATCACCCAAAATTGTATTTTATTTAGAAGTGGCTCTTATAGTCATACATCTTCTCGTAGTCCACCGAATTTTATCAATGGTTTAGTTGCCATAGTTACTATTCTTTTCACGACTGTCAGTAGTACCTGTTGTACACACTGAAAGTATTTTGTTTATTTGAACAGAATCAGCCGTTTTGAGAAACACCTTCCGTAGGGATGTCATTGTGGTAATTGATTGTTATTATTGGAATCACATTATTATTGATTGTATACTTGATTGAATAATTGAGAATTGAGTAACAATATAGCATTTGTCTAGTGACCAACAATTACATTATTTCGAGTCTTGTTTGAGCATTTGTCATAGATATAGCACACATACACTGTTGTTTGTCAGGTCAGGAGTATATATCCTATCTCGAAGTCCCAGGCCTATTTACACCCTTAGTCCAAATTTATGTTTTAGAAGATACAAGTTGAAAACTCTTTCTTTACATAACCCTTATGAGGCCACGAAGCACACTTGGGTTATACTGGCAACAAAGACTTTTCAGACAAGTACAGCACTATGTGAAAACCAACTGTGAAGCAACCCCTGGACTAATAATTATTTGTAAAGATAGGCTGGATTTCACAACACTTTTAAATTGGTTCATTGATATAACCCTCTTTGTTTTTTAAACCTCAATAACATTCAGTATAATTCCTACCAAAGTACAAAATGTAAAATGATTAACATTGCAGTATGGCATGTTCTTCATGATAGAAGAAAAAGATATCAAACTTGAAAGAGTAGCATCAGGAACTTACTTGCTATGTAGTATTTTAAGGTGCACTCTGCAATTTACTGGCTATGTAGTATTCTAAGGTGCACTCTGCACTTTACTGGTTATGTAATATTCTTGGGTGCCCTCTGCAGTTTGCAAGTTAATGGCTATGTAGTATTTCAAGGTGCCCTCTGCAGTCTGCAATTTACTGGCTATGTAATATTCTAAGGTTCCCTCTGCAATTTACTTGCTATGTAGTATTCTAAGGTGCCCTCTGCAGTCTGCAATTTACTGGCTATGTAATATTCTAAGGTTCCCTCTGCAATTTACTTGCTATGTAGTATTCTAAGGTGCCCTCTGCAGTCTGCAATTTACTGGCTATGTAATATTCTAAGGTTCCCTCTGCAATTTACTTACTATGTAGTATTCTAAGGTGCACTCTGCACTTTACTGGTTATGTAATATTCTTGGGTGCCCTCTGCAGACTGCAAGTTAATGGCTATGTAGTATTATAAGGTGCCCTCTGCAGTCTGCAATTTACTTGCTATGTAGTATTCTAAGGTGCACTCTGCACTTTACTGGTTATGTAATATTCTTGGGTGCCCTCTGCAGACTGCAAGTTAATGGCTATGTAGTATTCTAAGGTGCCCTCTGCAGTCTGCAATTTACTGGCTATGTAATATTCTAAGGTTCCCTCTGCAATTTACTTGCTATGTAGTATTCTAAGGTGCACTCTGCACTTTACTGGTTATGTAATATTCTTGGGTGCCCTCTGCAGACTGCAAGTTAATGGCTATGTAGTATTATAAGGTGCCCTCTGCAGTCTGCAATTTACTTGCTATGTAGTATTCTAAGGTGCACTCTGCACTTTACTGGTTATGTAATATTCTTGGGTGCCCTCTGCAGACTGCAAGTTAATGGCTATGTAGTATTATAAGGTGCCCTCTGCAGTCTGCAATTTACTGGCTATGTAATATTCTAAGGTTCCCTCTGCAATTTACTTGCTATGTAGTATTTCAAGGTGCCCTCTGCAGACTGCAAGTTAATGGCTATGTAGTATTATAAGGTGCCCTCTGCAGTCTGCAATTTACTGGCTATGTAATATTCTAAGGTGCACTCTGCACTTTACTGGTTATGTAATATTCTTGGGTGCCCTCTGCAGACTGCAAGTTAATGGCTATGTAGTATTATAAGGTGCCCTCTGCAGTCTGCAATTTACTGTTTATGTAATATTCTAAGGTTCCCTCTGCAATTTACTTGCTATGTAGTATTTCAAGGTGCCCTCTGCAGACTGCAAGTTAATGGCTATGTAGTATTATAAGGTGCCCTCTGCAGTCTGCAATTTACTGGCTATGTAATATTCTAAGGTGCCCTCTGCAATTTACTTGCTATGTAGTATTTCAAGGTGCCCTCTGAAGACTGCAAGTTAATGGCTATGTAGTATTCTAAGGTTCCCTCTGCAATTTACTTGCTATGTAGTATTTCAAGGTGCCCTCTGCAGACTGCAAGTTAATGGCTATGTAGTATTCTAAGGTTCCCTCTGCAATTTACTTGCTATGTAGTATTATAAGGTGCCCTCTGCAGACTCCAAGTTAATGGCTATGTAGTATTCTAAGGTGCCCTCTGCAGTCTGCAATTTACTGGCTATGTAATATTCTAAGGTGCCCTCTGCAGTCTGCAATTTACTGGCTATGTAGTATTCTAAGGTGCCCTATGCAGTCTGCACTTTACTGGCTATGTAGTATTCTATGGTGCCCTCTGCAGTCTGCAATTTACTAGCTATGTAGTATTCTAAGGTGCCCTCTGCAGTCTGCAACTTATAAGGTACTTTGGATGGATACAAATTTGACAGCCACGATCATGCTTAGTCCACTGATAATAGCTAACTGAAGGGAAACCCAGAACCAAAAGGTTTTGTGCTTCCGATGCTTTTTTCATAGTCTGATTGATTTGCAAAATCTGTATTAACTATCATATCATTGCATAACATGAAATATTTGTTCCACGATATTTATTCATAAGCCACACCCACCATGCACATCAATAAAAAGTGTTGACAACATTAGCATTTGCACAATAATTAAAAACATTATCATAGCAAGTATGATGTAAAGATGGTTGCTAACTTAAACTTATTATTTCCAGAATTTTTCAGTAAACCCCGCCTACTCAGTAGTATGCATGACATCACTACCACAACATTAGAACATATGTACAAACCATGACCCATCTGTGTACGACATATGGTGTTAACATCATTCAGCACTTTCACATTAAACCATGCCTACCAGGCATATTAATGTATGTACAAAAAAACTAACAATATCATCATACACAATATGACACAAAACGGACAAAGTTGCTCATTCATCACTTTTTTTAAATTTTCATTTTAACCCTGCCCACAAATATGGCAACAAAACAGACATGTGGTTGTTAAAGAATAAACATTTAAAGATTTTCACTTTTAGCCCCGCCTACTCATGAACATGCTTGATATCACCATCAAAAACAATCGGGTACATCTGTGGATCATGGGCTTTCTGTATACCACATATAACATGAATCCAGTTTACTGTTCTTGAAATACAGTGTTTACAAGCTCTTTTCAGCAAAATCATATTACGCCTCGCCCACTAAGCCTAATGAAATTCAACGTTTTTACATCATGAACATGTACTACCAGCTAACCTTTTAATTATACCAAATTTAAAACAAAACAGACATGTGCTTGTTAAAATATGAACATATTTTAAGACTTTTACATTAAGTCCCACCTACTCTTCAATATGCATGACAAAAACATCAAAAACAATAGGGCACATCTATGGACCATGGGCTATCTGTGTACCACATATGATCCAGTGTATCGTTCTTGTGATATTGCATTTACGAGCTGGCCATCACATTCATACCTACATACATACCTACATACATACATACACACACATGCCATCATGACCGCATAGGTTCCTCATGCTATCGCATCGAAACAAAATTGTCTGCTAAATATTACCCATTATGTTTCTTGATACTTCGAAATTGTATAAAGAAAATTTGGCTCTTACAGGGGTAGAGGGACTTTTGACCAATCCTTCTGCATCAATGATCCATCACCTGTAGCCTGAGTCAACAATTTTTGAAGATGTTTTTCAACAGTGTCCTTTTCTTTCTCAGTGTTGCACTGTGCAAATGCATTCTGCACATAATCTCTGTAGAAACAAGTAGAAGTTTACTAGTGTAGAAATGTGGAAAAACTAGCTATGATGGAATACAAGCTTGAACATCTAAAAAACAGGTTACATTACCAAGCTGGCATCTTGGGCATAAAGTCTGACGCAATCCTTATTTCATATGATGGAGAAAACAAATCTTAAAAAACTACCAAAAACAGCAAGTTAAAATCTTATTTCTATCTTAAGTTATTCATGTTTGAAAATGACACATGAAGCTCCATTTTGTTCAATTCTGTATTGAAATATTGTGCATGATGACATAATTTCCCCAATAGAGACATAAGGAATTTAATGTATTTCTTTATAGATGTGATTAAAGTTTTTATTCCAAATTGATATGACACAAACTTTTAACAGAATGTGTTGTTAATTTTATGTGTACACAAAAAATTCCTTGACCATAACATAAGAAAAAAATTGTTTTCTCATAATCTAGAAATCTTGAGGTAGATTATAAAGAAATACAAAGCATTCCAATATCCTGCTGGGCTGATGACATCATAATCTGCATGTTTTGAAATCAAACCAAAATGGCAGCTTCCATAGTACTATTTAGTAGCAGAATTACAGTTTTTAATAATTATAAAAATTGTGTTAAAGTACTTAAAGGGGTATGAAACATGGTCAAAAAAATTGTCATTTTTAATTTCATCATATGAAATAAGAATTATGTCCGACTTTATGTCTCCTTTAGGTAGACAAAATATTTTACACACACTGGCACTTAACACTAGCAGTAATAAAATATAAGCTTGAAAATATGCAGAAAAAGTGAAGTAACCAAACCAGCTTCTTTAGTAGGATTTTTTTTTAAGCACATCAACACTTCTTAAGACTTTCTACGAAAATGCAATAGATAATGTTTCCAACTATGCAAAATACTTTAGTGAAAATACCACCATGCCTTAGTGTACATGCTGCAGCATTTTATTAGTATTACAATAAAATAGCTAGAACGGTAAGTCCCGTCATGGTTCGATGCCTATGCAAATTGACACCCATATCATATGACCTGGCCGACTATAAAAATGGCATCTCACACTTAGTCCCACATGGAATCCCATCCCTATCCCACATGGCATTCCACCATATCTCCCACATAGCATCCCACCCCATGACATCCCATCCCACCCCTTGTCCCACATGGCATTCCATCATGTCCCATAGGGCATCCCATCCTATGACCCACATGGCATTTAACCTAATGTCCCACATCCCATGTCCCAAATGACATCCCACCTCATGTCCCACATGGCATTCCAGCATATATCCCACATGGCATCCCATCGTACATGTATGTCTCACATTAATCCAACCATATGTACCACATGACATCCCTCCTTATGTCCCACATGGCATCCCTCCTTATGTCCCACATGGCATCCCTCCTTATGTCCCACATGGCATCCCTCAGTGTCTCGCATCAGTAGCTTCCCACCTGATGTCCCACATGGCATCCCACCATATGTTCCACATGGTATCCCTCCCAATGTCCCAATGACATCCTACTTTATGTCCCACTTGGCATCACATCCCCTGTCCCCTTGGCCTCCTACCCTATGTCCCACATAGCATTCTACTCTTGTCACACATGGCATCCTACCTTATGTCACACATGGCATCCCAGCCTGTCACACTCAGTGTTACTCGTGGCATCCCACCATGTCCCACATGGCATTCTATCCTGTTCCACATGGCATCCTACCCCATGTCTCACATGGCATCCCACCCCATGTCCCACATGGCATCCCACCCCATGTCCCACATGGCATCCCATCCCATGTCCCACATGGCATCCCATCTTATGTCCCACATGACATCCCACCTCATGTCCCACATGGCATCCCACCTCATGTCCCACATGGCATCCCACCCCATGTCCCACATGACATCCCACCCCATGTCCCACATGACATCCCATAGGCTCCATAAAAAGTCTCATCCTAGCTATCACAGTCCCTGATTGAGCATGCTATGTATGAAAGTGTCAGTTCATATAGTAACTTATATGTAAATGACTTGTTGAAATGGGGTGGGACACCATGTCCCACATGATATCCCAAATCATCCTATATCCCACAGGACATTCCATCCCATGGCATTCCACCCTATGTCCTGCATGCCAGTCCACCATATATCCTACATGGCATTCCACCCTGTTCCACATGGCATCCCACCCCATGTCCCCACATGGCATCCCACCCCATGTCCCACATGGCATCCTACCCCATGTCCCACATGGCATCCCACCCTATGTCCCACATGCATCGCATAGGCTCCATAAGAAGTCTCATCCTAGCTATCACAGTCCCTGATTGAACATACTCTGTATAAAAGTGTCAGTTCATATAATAACTTATATGCAAATGAGTTGTTGAATAAGAAAAAATAAGGTGGAATCCAATAATTATGCCTGATATAGCCCTTGGTGTATAGCACATGGTATATATTATATCATATGTCCCTCATGGCCCCCATCCACATCCCGCATGGCATCCCTCCCTATGTCCATAAGCAATCACATCCTGTCACACTCCTTGACTAAGCATACTAAATAAAAAAAAGTCTGGTCACTTTATATACTGTAGCAACATTATGCAAATGACCACAATAATAAAGGTGGATTTAATAATCATGTTAAACAATATATCTACAACTGTTGGTGCCCAAATAATTTAACGAACTTTAAGGATTTCAAATCTTAAGTACTACCAGAGAGACTTGAAGATCTCTAAATAATATTGGAAAATTATATCATTTTACACTTGTCTTCTGGGAAAATATCAAATGTTTTGTATACGTTTTAATAAAACTAGTCTTTAATCCTGTCTTAAGTGTCTCTGAAAAACTTTAACATTTTATAAGGAAATTTTAACCTTCCATAAGAATATCTGAAGAAATTTTAACTTTTTCTGAGACACTCTGAAGAAACTTTAACAATTTTTAAGGAATTTTCAAAAAACTTTAACATTTCTGAGAAAATCTCCGGAAAAATCTGTGGACGGCCGGACAAACGTAATCGCCATTACATAAGTTCGCATTATGCTTCGCATGCGAACCAAAAAGTGGACAGCTGTAACTCAAGCATACTTTTGTAACATTAATGTGCTGAACTATATTTTCAGAGATTGGAACCTGGCTAAGGTCAAACAGCAGTTAGCTGCGCATCTTAGGTCAGAAATCTGATTATCAGAATTATTCAATAAGTTAAATGATAGCTTAAAAGATATTCCAGTTGATATGGGTAAGATTTGAGGCTTTCTTCCAACAGTGGTGTTTACCCTCTTATTCCTATCACGGCTCAAATGTCACTTGAATTGTCATGAGGTCAACATTTTCATTACTTTGTTTGATAACGATCAAGAGGAAGCTGCAGATTAAACAAGCTGAAAAAGAGCTGAAATTATTAGTGCTAAGAAAGTATCCAATCAAATATCACACACTGCTAACAATATGAAAATCAGCCATCTATAATATAGCATTGGTAAATGCCCTCAATATTAAGGCAAGTATCTTAATTGCCACCAATGACGAACCATTCCCACGAGTCATATGACAGATATAACTAGACATCAATGATGTTATAGCTCAACCCATTACAATGCAAGAAGAATTGATTGCTTTCAGTGATTTTTTTTTTGTCATATGTACTTTTATAATGTTTTTAAAGTTTGATTTGAGGTGCATTCCATTTGTGGGCAATTATTCATCATGTTAAAAATTCAAGAGTTTCAACTTTCCCGTATGAGTTGTATTCAGTTTGTTTGTTTGGGTGTAATGGCACCTTAACAGTCAGGTCATATGTGCCAAACGAGGTTAGTTGTGAATGACTGTCAGATTGGTTCTCAGTAATGACTTAGTTTTGCGGTGGGTGCGATGAGGTTCATGTTATAGCTATGTCTGAAAAATTATGCTTCTAACAAAAGCTATGTGACATTCAATGCATGGTGCCATCATGTCTCACTTGATTAATGCGTTGGCGAGGTCATAGGTAAATTCCACCACAACATATAGTTAGAAAATACATTTTGCAAACATAACAAAAAGTTTAACATTTACACATTAATCTTCATAAATGTTAGATTAATTTCATTTGGCGGTACTGAAAAAAGATTACTAACCAAACATGTTTCAAAACGGCCAAATATGTTATAATTAGCCAGTAATCGGCCAAACTAGCAGCTAAGGTTGTGACAGTTAGCATTTTATCATAAATGTAGAGCTGTCACCATTACGGTCCATAACCGTTTAACCGTAAAGCCAGTTGTCATAAGTGGACGCCCTTTTAACGCAAGTATAAAGCGAAATCTTCGCCAGGTTCTTAACAATTATCTACCTACTGTGGTGTAGCGGTTATCATACATGTCTACAGACCACGAGGTCCTGGGTTCAAGCCTGGGTTGGGTAGACACGCCAGTGCACCACAACTGGTTATCAAAGCCGTGGACATTGACTTGGTTGTTGATGTTATGTCTGTCCGCACGTCGTACCTGTGTTTTCGTCCGGATCGTATTAAGCGTTTCATGATAGCATTGTTACTATCATAAGCGATTACGCAGGTGACAACCCGTCATTGTAAATGTCGCGTTTACTCGTCGTCGTCGGTTCTTATTAATAGACCTTCCATAGCAACCCATGCTAATCCACCACTTGAAAGACGCTACCGTTATATTCACTATGTAATGTGCAAACATGCACTTCCTGCTTCTCGTATGAGTGTGTGAAAGTCAAGTTGACATGTACGATCGTTACTTAAATATTGATATCTGGTGTTTTTATTCTTACATAATTAGTTCTTAAATAGATAAATTATTATCCCGATAAAAAAAATCATATATTTCATGTACTTACTTTGTCAAATACTGTTAAAAAATCTTGTTTAATGAGGAACTAAACATAACATAGAAATCATGCTGCCAAATTTGTTTGTGACTTCAAAGAAACATACATATGAAATATAATGGAATTTCGTTTTAAAGTTATGCCCCTAATTGTGTTTCATTTGACTTTTTACCATAATTGATGAAGAAATTACTGTTTTCCCCTTGAACTTAACAAAAAATCTTCAGTATTTCCAAACATCCACGTGGAAATAATTTATTTAAAACGACCTACCTGTGGAGGGGAGGGAAGGGTGGAGGGGATGGGGAGGGTGGAGGGTGAGGGGAGGGGAGAATGGAGCGGTAGGGTGGAAGGGGAGGGGGAGGGGAGGGTGGAGGGGAGGGTGGAGGGGGAGGGTGGAGGGGAGGGTGGAGGGGGAGGGGAGGGTGGAGGGGGGGGGAGGGGAGGGTGGAGGGGAGGGGGAAGGTGGATCGGGAGGGGGAGGGTGGATCGGGAGGGAGGGTGGATCGGGAGGGAGGGTGGATCGGGAGGGTGGAGCGGGAGGGTGGAGGGGGAGGGTGGAGGGGAGGGTGGAGGGTGGGGAGGGGAGGGGGGGGGGGGGAGGGTGGAGGGTGGAGGGGAGGGTGGAGGGGAGGGTGGAGGGGAGGGTGGAGGGGAGGGTGGAGGGGGGAGGGTGGAGGGGGGGTGGAGGGGAGAGGGAGGGTAAGGGGAGGGAGAAACAGCGTTGGGCAGAGGCGGTTGTGGCTACAGGAAATGGGATGGTAAATTTCGTCCAACGTATCTATTTTTATAGGTATTTCTTGTCCCCAGTAGGCAAATAGACTAAAATATTGGATGGGATCAATAGCTAAATACAAGTGTAACTGCCACGGTCGTGTGGAGAACAATTTTATTTATACAACAGGAGACAAAGAAAATTGTTAAATAGGGTAGAGAGGGGGGGAATACCCCCATTGTGGGAGTATTCCCTCATAATGGCGGGGAGAACACAGAGGGTAGGCCTATAAATGTTGTATTCATATATCGTTTTGTCAGTTTGTAGTAGTTGCTGCTGTAGGATATTGTGTAACTTCTTTCTGGGACGTACAACATAAACTTCAAAATTATCATGCTACGTCGGAGTTCTTACTCACATATGGGGACAGGCTTAACGCACCACACCTAACACACATCTGAGGCTAACATGTTTTTAAAACACATTTTTATTTAAATATTGGGTATATAGTGGTGCGTGGCCAGGGGCAGGGAAGACTTTCCAATAATTACTGCCCTTAGTGTTTGATAATGGTAATCCCAGGGTCATACAAGCAAGAATATGTCTCCTTTGATTTAGGTAAACAATTTGAATAGAAGGAAAATCTTTTTGATTCCTATGCCAGACATGACAGTATCTGAAATGCGAGGAACAAGAAGTACATTTTTTAAAAATCGCAAGAGAACTAAAAAAAAAAAGAAGGTTATTAAAATAAACATAAAGCAAATGAAAAATAAGAAACTCCTGTTGCATGCTTAACAGTAAAGAAATAAAATAGATAATAAATACAAGGATAAAATATACTTATCTCACTAAAAAGAAAGAAACGAGAGAAAATACTTAATACTTCTTTAAAAAAAAAAAAATAACGCACCTGATTTCATGGCCCTCGGTATTCGCGAACTTAGGGCCGGGTATATGCAGCATACTACCTCTTTTATTTCAGAATAGTGACAGTTGAAAAATATGCTTCTAACAAAAGTTGTAAGTCCGTTTTGTAGTAATTTTAATGTAGGAGTTAATGGAGGTTTCCACTATGTAACGGTCGATTACCGACGTTATCGGAGAGCAAAGGTCACTTTGAGTGCAACATATTCTGCAACAATACATTTTAAAAACAAAATTACGAACATTAGCAACCATCTACATGTATTTAAAAAAATATGTTAGGCTATGACGTTTGCATGTTTGATTTTTTCTGCATAGGACTTCCAATTTGTTTAGTTTTAGTTTCGCTACGGAAAAAGCGTACTGCCGTGATTCCCGGATACATATTCCCCTACTTTTTAGGTATAGGCCTATAGAATAAAAAAATAAAAAAATACACAATTGGGGGAAGGGGGAGGGGGATTTGTTTGAGTTTCAATTCGTATCTTGTGACCCCAAGTTTGGATAAGAAGCCAAGCAAGCTCCTTCACGTTGAAGATGTGAATTTACGGCCCTGAAGTGTCAACGATTCATTGTATGAAAATGCTTTTCTGCATCTCATCATGGAGCTATAAACTAAGTTTATAGCTCCATGATCTCATCCACCTCATGCCATCTCAGAATTCAATTGTCTTATCAGGAGTGGCGGAGCGTTCAAAATATTGGGGGATTTAATGAGATAAGGTGACATGTGATACGTTCACCTAAAATTATTAGGCTGAAGCCCGCACATCCCCCTTCCCAGCTCCGCCGCCTCTGTCGATTTCAAGTCATCATTGATGATAGGACCTAAATAAAAACCTTGATATGAACGCATAATGTAAGTTTCGCGTAACTAGCATGGCTACTTTAATATGAAATTAAAATTGGTTCTTCCCGCTTTTTCTGTTTGTTCAAACTTAAGGAAACACTCGAAATATAATACTTAACATTCATCCTATCCATGTAATGATAATCATCGGGATTACGTAATTCCCCTTTGATGTCGCTACTGCTGCGAGAAAAATCTGGGTCACTGCCAAAATGCGTTTAGAGCAGTGATGCGGTCTAATTTGCTGCACAGTATAATTTAGTGCACTTGGCATAGCTTTTTAATGATTTAGCCAATGTATTTTCACCCAAATCAGCACTAATGGGGCTGTTATATAGCAATAAATATTCAAGTGTTTGAAGTTTTCCCCCAAAACCGAGAATGATTGTTTGTTGTCCGTAAGTACTCATGTTAAGAGACGCTATAGCGACCACGTGTGACTTCCGCAACTGGGGATGACAGATCACACGGCGTGAGAATATTACCGAGTTTTGAGCATGAGCAGGCTATTACCGCATTAATTTATGACAACACGTGCTGATTTTGTGATTCGTAATCCAAGCAACAACTCCCTAGTAATCCGGTCGTAAAAACAATAACAATACCCAGGCAAACATTTAATCCGTCCGTAAATACAATTATTAGTTTTGAAATATTTGTTACTCTTTGAAGTAAATAATAAAAGACACGAATTAATCTGTAATTTTATCACAATTGATGTGAAACGAGAATTTCTTTCATGTTTTCACTGCACATTAGAACTCTTAAAAGCTGGGATACTTTCAACGATAGGCCAAAGGACATCGTTGCGTATGAATTTTGATTTCTTTGCATCGCTACCGTGGTTTGATTCATGACTTGTGTGTTTCTAACCTTTAACGCAAATTCTTCTGGGCCAACTTTAGGAATAGGTAGATTGGAAAAGAATTAAAGTTGTTGTCTCCATATTTCATAGGAAAGAAGGGGCGGGCCCAAATTTCCTAGCGTACTGTTTTTACTATGAGGAGGAACAAATTTACTGGATGGCTACGGCTTAATTGTCTGGGGGCCCACATTTCCTAGGAAATAAGAGCCGGGAGGCCAACATTTACTAGGGGGTAGAATTTACTTTTACACCGATCAGTGGTTGGGTGATGTGTATTGTGATTTGATAATTAAGGGATATAGGCGGAAATTTCTTGTGTGTATTTGACGGGTTATGTTAATGAGTGCTAGCCTGGGCCTAGCGCCTTCCTCATGAGCACAAGCTAGCTACATTCCATGCATCCCATCCCAAGTACCGTGAAAATAATTAGTGATATGCATAACGCCCCGGTGAAAAATGTGAAGGCAATGACATAGCGGGTAAAGATTGAAATGATAAGGTTGGTTAGATGGTTTCGTGAATTTATGCGAACTTGAAAAAGCAAACATAAAAATTGAATTAAGATTCGTTTACACGTAGCATGATTTCCTAAACGGTTAAACGTCACAACCTTATTAGCAGCCCTGGGATGCCCCATTGAATACTACCGTACCCAGCGATGATTCTTCCACGTGTCCACTTAAAACTTATAGGTTTGAAACAAACTTTTATTTCTGGCAATCTGCTGCCCATACGGCAAATTACGGTTTACGCAATGCCGCTGCGTTCACCAACCCAACAAAACTTTATCCTTAACGTTAGTGGATTGAAGTATAACACTCTAGCCCGCGATGCAATGTAGCACAAAACTTACTGACACTTGAGACTTACTATACGACAAGCTTAAAATGATCAAACAACAACTTCACACGTTATCTTCTAGGCTATGTCATAACCTATCATACAACTCGGTAATCCAATCCGATACAGCGTGACCTAAATAAGATTACGAGAATTTGCATATTCATAGCAGAATGTCCGAATTCTGATTGGAAAATACTGCGATATGATTAAACATATATGTCCATACAAGGAACTAATAAACATGCGTGTATACCAACTGACCAATACCATGGCCCGGAGCGGTACCGGTACGAAACGCGAATAGGATAGAGCTATTTTTAGCGAAATTACCATAAAATCTTATACTTTGTTAAAACCTTTCGAGAGCTCTAATTAAAAAAATACATGGAATATCTCTTAACGAAATACAAGCTTAAATTTAGATACAAAAATCTCGCTTGAGCCAGAATCTCAAGAGCAAAACTGTAAAAACCTAGGAGGAGATGCATTTTTAAGCAAAAGTTAGTACAGGCACATATGAGAGGTCACGTACGATTTGATAATCTCCACTCATACACTCTGTGTATGGGTGGAGCTAAAAAATGACAGGTGCATAAGTACCACCTCAATCACTGTCCAAACATCAACATGACATTCTTGTGTTATATTTCAAATTGCTAATCTTAAGGTATCTAAACCAGGTTTCATAACTTACTTGAGTGTATCAGGCCAATCACTTTGTCTGTAAAAGAAAAATACAATGGCAAGGAGTTAGCTTAATCACAATATACAAATCACACCATGTTCATTTCTTGAATTGTGACAATTTGGCAGGAAGCATTTTAAAATGATAATGTTAACCCTGCACTAAGAGAATTCCCATGTTATGAAATTTACCCATGTGAATAACTCTATAACATGAGTTCAACTCTGAGGTATTTACAACTTGTTTGTTTGTTTGATAAGGGCTTAATGGCACCAAGGCAGCGAGGGTCAAATTGTGCCTGAGAGGTTAGATCATTCCAGAGAAAGGAAGGAAAGAAAACAGGGGGAGATTGAGAGAAACATGAGAACTAAAATCCAGAAAGCTGGGATCAAGAGAGGTGCATGGAGTGGGAGAAGAGGACTAAATATGGTTGTAGAGGGAAGCATGATGAAGGAAGGAGATAATTTTATTCTAAGGGTTTTCATGGAAGAGCTCGGCTATTGAGTTGTGGGGAGCAAGGGAAGCTCTGGGAAGGTTGTAATTTTACAACTTGATTACTATTCTCTACAACAATAAAGCACAACTATTTCCACTAGAAGGAGTTAGATAGGCCTGAGAAGTCTAGCAAATGTGAAAGTACTCTCTTTAAAGATTGTAACAAGCTTTTTTTTTTCAAAATTAAATATGATCAAAGCTCTAAGAATTCTTAATACATACAACATTTTAATAGGCAAGTTGAAGGCATGCCTTAGACCACTAGAAGGAGTACGATAGGCCTGAGAAGTCTAGCAAATGTGAAAGTACTCTCTTTAAAGTTTGTAACAAGCTATTTTCTTCTCCAAATCAAATATGATCAAAGCTCTAAGAATTCTTAATACATACATTGTGATATGCAAGTTGAAGGTATGCCTAAGACCTTGATGCATTTGTGTTTTAAATTCAGCCATTAATGTCTTCTCGAGTGGGTATAATTTTCGCATCAATGAATTGTTTTTAGGTTGGAAAAAAATTCTTAATGAGTTAGCTGAGCTCCTTCCAAGTTGTTTCAGCAAAGGAAAATGTGCATATTCTTGTATCAATTATACCTCAAATTTTAACCAACTTCTAAATTATTATTTTAAGTGATTTTGGCTGGATTTTATTTAATTTTTAATAAGACTTAATACGTATGCCAGCTTGAGTTGCCATGAGTCAATAAACTTTAACGTAGCCTTAGCTAAAATTGTGTCACCCTTACTTTGCTCCAGAGGGGGGTCCGGGTGGAGGTGGAGGTGGAGGAGGGGGGACATTTTCTCCTTGTTTCAAAGCAGGCTTCGGCTCCTTTGCAGTCTTCCCATAAAAGTCCTGTTTCCTGTTTGCACCACTTTGTCCTGGTGTCATAGGTCCAGTAAAATTATTCTTCACAGCATTCATTGTTGGATTGAAGTTACGCTTTGGAAGACTAAACTTGATCCCCATGGCATCTGGTGCAGCTAAAAAATATATATATATATATATCAAAGATAAGGTTTAACATTATACTTTGGCAAACAGAGACTAGCTCTCAAGCAAAAAAGTGTACCACTGAAATTGTATTAATAATATTACAGTGTAAGTAAAAGATTCATGAAAGACTTTAAACTTAATGTTCTAAAAAATAATTGCAATTTTCATTAGTGCTGTCATGGTATGTCGAATATCGCGATATCTCTTTTCCCACGACATGAAATATGCCTCTTGACACATATCGCGATACCAAAAACTAACATAACTAAGAAATTTTCACGCAACTATAAGCTGGGCAACTTTGTACGTTACGGTAGTAAATCTAAAAGTCGAGTTCGGGCCATGATCATTTATGAATCAATTTTAAAAACATGCAAAAATATAGTGAAACTAGGTTTGGGCGGTATGCCGGTACTCACGTAAGTACCGGTACCAAAGTACCAGTACTCACGAATACAGAAAGTCAAAACGTTTGTTACTACTACCGGTACTGCCGAAAAGTACCGGTGGCAACTCTAAAATACAATTAACCCATATCATGCGTTTTTAATACCTAAGTCATGTAAATCACATCACATATTTACCTCCAAGAGGCTTGTAGTTAATCCAATTATCAAAACACCACAGATTAAAAACCCTCAATAACTGCATTAGCACTCTGTAGAGTACATACCTCCGCCCCGTTGCAATTCCAACATGCCTAGAATAGTTTTAGGGTTCATTCGATTCCCATACCCACTATACCCATACCCAACTCAGAAATCCTACTGTAGGCCCACCAAGATTCATTCCGAAGTTTTGATCTGTAAGGATCATTTGCATTTTGAACACTTCAAGATTATCTTTTGACCGATTTCTTCCAAGGCCATATCATTGTTTTCAGTTTCATTCATAACATAACAAGATTACGGGCTAAAGAAAGGTTAGTCACCCCATAAAAAGCCCAAACTAACACACCACCACACAAAAAATCAGACGCCCAGAGTTAGTAAAAAATTGATCAATGTTGACTTTGAAATTGTTAACAAAATTGGAGCTAACTACCCACTCAGGCAAACCATTCCACTCAATAACAACTCTTTGCAAAAAGTTAAAATGCTGAATATCTATCTATCCGTGAGAACTCTCTGGTCAACTTAAAACTATTACCACGTGTCACAGACAAACGGAGGCAAAAACCTAAACCTCTGTCCAACTTCGTTGGCGGAGGTAAATCATGAATTAAAATGGATCACAAATAAATATCATAAAATATGTGCTCTATATGGGCATTCATTTTTTTCCAAAAGACACAAAAATAACCAAACAAATCTTCGAAAATCTAATCTTGCATGTACCTCACTCGTACTCAACAAGTCTGAATTTCCTATTACACGTGGATATAAAACCAGTATTCCATATACATTGAAAGAAATTGGGATTCCCCACCTGCCGCTAATGCTGCAGTAAGCTTACGCAGCAGACCATACCTGGGCCTATGCAAATTACATACTGCGCACGCCATTATTTTGCAATCTGGCAACCTTTCTTTCTCAATGAAACTTATTTCAGTCACGCCCGTTTTAGTGTACTTTACATCACATAACATTGCACATTGCATTATTAAGGCCTTGACTATTCATGCGCACGTTTAAAGCTTGCAAAGTTTGCCATGTTTAATCAATCGCCGAAGTTTTAAAACTTAAACTTGCAATTCTCAAAAGTCCTTTCAGCCATTTTCGAGGCAATTCGCTGTAATGAAATGAAGATGTGGAACTCCATTTTTACCAATTATTATTGACTGGAGGTATTTTTAAAAGATTTTTAAAGGTACATAATGCTGTGTGAATCATCTAAGTGGGTCTAGGACCTAGTTTTAGAACTAGTGTATACATCGTGAGTTCAAAGTTAGTTTCATGAATGACCAAGTGATAACTAACTTGTGTGCTTGCAAATAATGAAATTTACTTGAATTTTGTTGGAATAAGTTGTTTTTAGTATGAATTAATAAGAAAAGAAAGACAAAAAACAATTTTCTGACATTTATCACTTAGGCCAAAATAAAAAATAACATCATTTCCAGTGGAGCGCCCAGGTGGAATTCTTACGTTCGTATGCGGCCGCAATTTTCTTTTTTTTTTACTGGAATTTTGTATATATAAATAGATGGTTAAACAGTGTGTCCTCTCTGCTTTTATCATCTGCAACTTACAACATTTTGTGAAAATAACACGGGAATATTTCTTTATTACCGGTATGTTTTCACTTTTCAATCTCGCTTTCTTATCCCACTTTCATCCCATAAGGTACAGAAGCTTACAAAATGCGTGATTCATCGTTAGTGTCGAACGTGTTAGCTACATAAACAGTAGAATGCAATCCCTGTTTCAGGAGTACAAAGGTCTCTTAACTTGCAAAAGAGTTACGTGATTACTTTTACATCAGGGAAAATCTAGTATTAAACCACGTCTCATAACGTATAACTGTCAAAGCGCATGTACAAAACTTTTGACCTACATATCATTACCCAACTTTTTGTATAATTTGTCCAAGGATATGTTACTTCAAATCATGATTGACCTGGATGAATTTTTTAAAGATTTCAGTGAAAAATAGGTTTGAAATTCCCTTAACATTTCCATAGAAATGTTACCCCCAAACAGAAACAATACAAATAATAAAAAAAAAACCACAACTCAATAGCTTAATGTTAGACAACTCGTAAGAAGTTTACTTCTACAGTATAAATTATCATTTTTATGGAAAATATGCAAAGAAATTCAGTTTAAAAAGGACAGATAACTTCCTTTCAATGTCATTTAAACTCAACATCGCGTAACTTTTTTTGCCCTACTCGCTACGGCTTTCAAAGTCCACTGTGAAAATCTTGCATACTAGGCCTATGATACCTCGCCGTAAAACATTTTAAAACTACGCCACCACCCCGCAAGTTCTGAAATATCAGTCTTCTCGAAAAATGGCCGCCATCTTTGCAACGCATGCAGAATTTTACCTGTTTAAATTTTTCCAGATTGTTTATTTTGCAATATTTTTTCTTTCTTGCAAAATTTATTTGACTCATCAGGTAATATTTACATGTAAATGTACTGATTGTCACGATCCAAGTATTTTGACTAGTAAGTTTTTTAGTCGATTTAACAGCTTGTATAATGGGCCTTGATTGTGTGGGATTTTATGGCCCGATGTGTGTGTGATATGAATCATGAATGATCATATTGATTTTTAACGGCAAGACTGACTATGAAAAACGATTACTTGCAATGAAGTATTTAGTAAACGTTTACAAGGATTTGCGAGCGTGTAGCGTGTACACTCTAAACAGTCACAGCTCTAATACTAACACGGTGAAAGTTCTTTTACCTTTTTACGCACATAATTACTGGTACCGAATTTTCGTGGTACCAAATTTTCGTGGTACCAAATTTTTGTGGTACTGAATTTTCGTGGTACCAAATTTTTGTGGCACCGAATTTTTGTGGTACTGCTAAAATGAAAGTGAAACATAAAAAACTAATTACAAATTGTGCCCCTTCACCCCACACTGGCACGCTGCAATGTAAGTTGGCAAAAAGAACCAAAAATTGGCCCAGAACATGCCTCTCACTTCAATGATTCATGATCACGTTGACTGAATTACCAAACGTGTGTGATGCGTGATGAAATCTAGAACGAACAAGTCACGCAATCACGTCGTCTGCTAGATCTGGAAATCATTTTTTCTTGCGTTCATCATTCATGTTTGTTTGTTTGATGAGGTCTTAACGGCACCACGACAACGAAGGTCAAATTGTGCCTGAGAGGTCAGATCATTTTAGAGGTAGTAAGGAAAGAGACCAGGGGAAGAATGAGAGAAATTCAAGAACAAAAGCCAGAAAGCTGTGATCGAGAGAGGAGGTGCATGGGAAAAACTAAAAACAGAGTAGAGAGGGGGTGGAAGAGGAGGATTAAATATGGTTGTAGAGGGATGCATGCTGAAGGAAGGAGACTATTTTATCTGGAGGATTTTTTTGGAAGAACTCAGCAATTGAGTTGTGGGAGCGAGAGAAGCTCTGGGAAGGTTGTACAGGGGCAAGCAAGGAGAACGTGTTGGATTGTAAGGATGCAGTGGCAATTGTTACAGAGGGGTTGGGGGGAACCAATAAGGAGGTGGGAGTGAGTGAGGTGGGTGTGACCAATTCTAAGACGGGTAATATGAACGTTGTCGATACGAGAAAGGTTGTTGATGGTGGATTTGATCGGGATTGTGGGCTGGATAACATGGAGTTTGTTATCAATTTGGAAGTTCCATAAGGTTTGCCAGCGGTCACGAACAAGAGAAGCGATAAGCGGTTTGATGTCAGAGAGGGTTTTGGGAAAAGGGGAAGGGAGGAGGTTAAGGGCAAGCTTAGCGGCTGTATCAGCCCTGTCATTGCCAGGGATGCCAACATGGCTGGGTATCCAGAAGAAAAGAACACTTTTCCTGCAGAGGGTGGGAGAAAAGAGTTTCCGGAGGAGGAGGTGGCAGGTGAGGTTATCCCATTTAAGATTGAGTAATGAAGTAAGAACAGCCTTAGAGTCAGAGAAAATGGCAAAGTGACTAAGAGGAGAGTACTCAATAAAGTTGAGGGCGAGGAGAATGGCCTTAGCCTCGGCTGAAAAGATGGATGAGTGGTCAGGAAGTCTGCTACTGAGGGTGATGTCTTGGATGATGGCAGCAGCAGCTGTCTTGTTGCCTTCCTTGGAGCCATCAGTATAGATAGAGGTGTAATTTGAGAGTTGGTCTTTGATTTGGTTGTGGAGATTGATGAAGAGATTAGGGTGAGTTTGAGTTTTGTTATAAGTGGAGAGGTCTAGGTGGACAGAAGGAAGGGGGGTGGCCCAAGGCGGAAAAGTGGGCCAGGAATAGGTGCCGAGAGTGGCGGGGTTGATGCCAAGTTGAAAGAGGTCTGATTTAATGCGTAAGCTGAAGGGGGGCGATAGGGTTTTAGTCCTATCAAAGAGGGAGGAGAAATTGGGGTACCTAATGAGGTTGTAAACAGGGTTCTGAGTGTTGGTGAGGACTCTAAAAGCATAGGAGAGGCTAAGCTTTTTACATCTAAGTAGAAAGGGGGGTTCGTTGGCTTCAACATGAAGGCATGGTTTGGTTTGGTTTGTTGATGTTTAATGGCACCGCGACAGTCAAGAGTCAAATGTGTCAAGAGGGTAGGGTGTTAATAAATTATGGTGTAAGAGTTAGGATAGTGAGGAGATGGAAGGTTTGTAATGTATACATAAAAGAAGTAGTGATATTAACAATTTGTGTTGAGAGTTTTCTTAAAAATATCGTGATATACCAATATATCGCGTTATTTTCTCCACAATGATCGATACGTAATAGAGCCATATTGTGACAGCACTAATTTGTGTTTGCTATCTATTTTTTAAGAATAAAGGAAACACAAAATAGACCAGAAAGCCACCCCACGTTACAAACCAACAACATAGTTAATGACCTGTTAAAATCGTCAGAAAAATCTAAGAGATAGCTAGAACTGTTTGCAATAACTCTTTGGGTTAAACTAAGCTTTGAATACTGGTGAGGACAAGTCCAACAAAATACAAAATCTGTGATAACATAAAAGCAAACTATAAAATACATTTGCTGGTTAACATGAATTACCTAAAAGGTTATGAACGCAACACATTATAATTTCAGTAATTTTCACCAAAATAAAAATTCAAAGTATAAAATAACTCTGGAAAAATGAGTTTTGGAATACGAATCCATCGCATCAAAATCTGGAATAAGGAATACTGTATAAAAGCTAGATAATCTAATTAGATACTGCACAAACAAAATTCAAAATCACTGTGTAAAGGAAGAAATGACAAACTCACCTTTGCCCTTGTTCCATCTTGTTCCTTTGTTGTTGTTCCCTTTCTTTGCAACATCTGCGTAAGAAAGGCCTAGGTTCTTATTGTCCTCCTGAGAACCTTGATCGTTCTCTTGCTGCTGGTTACGAGACAAATTCTGCTTGGAATTAAGCTCAAAGGAATTACTGGGTTGACTGGGTGGAGGAAGAGGAGGCTTGTTCATACCTAGTCCGTCCAGTGGAGGCCTTTGGGGTGGTCTGTCCCATGGACGCATGGGTCGTTGACCTGGTGGTGGTGGTAAGGGTGGAAAAGCTCCAGGGCTTTGATTTCTAGGAAAACGCTGATTTGGTTGGAAGCCGTGCATTTGTTGAAATGGAGGAAACATGTTCTGGGAAGAAAAATACTACAATCTTAAATGTAATCAAATATCTGTATCTCCGAGACCTCTAGTTCTATGTACCAGAACTAACAGCGCCAAGACACAACTTCCCTGAGGTCTTCAAAAGATGGATGATATATAAAATATATGATATGATCAAAACCAATTGAATTTAACAAGAAGTAGAAATAAGCTTCACTTGCAATTTCAAAAGGAACTATAAAGAAAGAAATATGCTATTTACATAGAAGTTTTTCACACACCACCAGACTGACACACCTTTTTGTCCTTGTTCATATTTTAATTTTCAAGTACTTTTGTAAAAATAATGTTCCCTAACAGTGACATGAATCAAGGAATTCAACTTTTACTAGAAACATCAGACATACTTTTTGTCATGTAGAAATAGAAAACCAGTATAAATGCAAAAATTGGGTAAAAGATGGGTCTATTCATCAGGAATATACTAATGACGTCAAACTCACTTGATTCATAAAATTTCCAGGACCTCCTGGACCCATTCCTTGAGGTCCTCCATTTCCCATTGGAGACCGCATTCCAAAGCCACCATAGTTTCCATACTGATTCTGATACATGTTTGAGAATTGCTGAAAGTATGCTGTTAGATGAAATGTAAAAATATCAAGACAGGCAGTACTTAACATGAAGGATATTACAATATTCATACAATGCCAAGTTCTCATAAATGCAAAATGTCAAACCTAGATCTTCAAATTGAATGCCAGTACCCAACAAGCCACCACATCCTGTAGATGCTCAAAACCATATGGATAAACCTAGAATGTTAATTGGTATAAGCTAAATCCATCCGAACCATTAGGCTCATTGAGGTAGTGCTTATCCCCGGTTTCCATGGCGCAAGTGGATGAGAGTACACTCCTCCCCCTGGACCGGACGCCAGTCCATCGCAGATTAACTCCCCAGCAGTGCTGGTACTCATAGTGGACTGAAGCCAGTAGAGTAAAGTGTCTTGCTCAAGGACACAATGCTGCACTCGCGACGTGTACGAACTTGGTACCTCTCGAATACCATCATAACTCCTTAACCACTGAGCCACAGCACCTCTTATTCATTTGGTACGTTATGCAATATCTGCCATTCTCTAGACAGATAGAACACACCGGAATAAGAAAAACAAGACATTTCATCCTTTCCCTTGATTTCATTGCAATATTCCCCTTAACATAGACAACCCAGTAGTTTAGTATCTTGGTCCCATTTTAAAACATTTGTTTTTAATTCTTTCTTATTCTATTATACTATTGTAGAGATTCCATGATCAGCACTTCAATAATTCTCTTTCCCTTAACCCTTGATTCATGTATCTTTTATTAGATTTCCAAACTCTTACATTTATTTCGATTCACACTTTTTGAACCTCTTTTCATTGTAGACATATGTCAAAATATTTCTAAGAATAGTAAAAACAAAATCTTACAATAATTTTGCTGCTGTACCATCTGTTGTTGGTGCACCATCTGCTGTTGATGCATCATTTGCATTTGTTGTTGTTGTTGCTGGTCCTGTACACCTGCGTTACCATGCTTCATCTTTGTATCTGCTTTTACAGGCGAGGTGTTCAATTTTGCTAATTCTTTCTTGGCAATTTCCCAGCTTTTTTGTTGAGAATGTGATACACTATTAGAAGAGTTGTTGAATTGCTGCGCCCTGTTTTCAAATTGAAGTTAAGAGAATAAAAGACACTTATGGCACGAAAATCTTTGTCATTAATTTCAAACTCTTCACATCCAATGTAATGATTTGTCTTGTTTAACACATAGATAACAAATGCATAAATGTGGTCTAAAATTAAAATCAGTTAGATATCTAAATTTGCAAGCACATGCATTTATGGAATAAAGACATAAAAATGGAATAAAATCATGATTACAAGTAAAATATCTAGATTCTCTAAATAAGCCCTATTGAATTGTTTAGAGCGAAATTTGGTACATAGAATCCCTTGAAGGCAAAACAGATGTGCACAAACTGCAGGCCACTCAACCAGAAATTCATACCAGGTTATGAAAGCTATCACATTTTTATAGCCAAAGTTGGAGATGACCAAGTTTTCAGACTAAAATGACAAACAGTAAGTACCAGTATTTCTTGCATTGACATATTTATAGTGAAGTCATAAAAAATGCATAAATCTTTTGTCCCTGAAATTAAAAACAACCCGCTTGTTGGTAAAAATAACCAAACTGTGTCCACATCCTATTGTGTGTATCCAGATTGCGTAGATTGTTTCTGTGCTAATTTTTGATTGAGAGCTATTTTCATGATTTTGATGCATAGTTGTAATTCTATGCACATACTTTTGATTCTAGGTGTAGATTTTTCAATAAAGTGAAGTGCTGTTAAAATGAAAAACTGTTTAAGGAAAACTGCTTCCTATTGCAACCAGGCTTGGAAAATACAAAAAATGTCACCCGCCAACCTCTTATACATACATCTTGGCGAGTGAAGTCAATGAAACCAGCAATTCCACTCACCAAGTATTTTCAACTACTTGCCAACACTTTTAACTGAAATTTGACAATTTTCCCGCAACTAGCATGCCTCTGTATTGCCCTTTTCCTAGGCCTAACTTCATGACCGTACGTATGCCAAAAACATAGCAAGACTACACACGCACACTATCAAATAAAGTAGGTGGTTTACAAAACAAATTAAATCAACATGCAGAAACTTACTTGGATTTTTAAACATTAATTTCAGGCCTACTGGCAGAAACAAGTAGGCCCTGTGTGCATATCTGTATGTACCATATGTAGTACATACTGGTGTGCAGCTCAGTGAATTTGCTTCTGGAATAGTTTGGAAAGTATTCTATGCATAAGGTGAGCTCCGAAGCTCCGGCCACTTAAAGAAATACGATAGCGAGTCTAAAACTTTCCATTCAGCAAAGACATTACTCAGACGGATATAGCATTCCAACCCATATTGACACTAATGCATGTCTTGCAAGCTACGTGAGCCAATCAGATTTATCTGTGTAGCTGAGTCACGCAGTAACTTGCTTAAAACAACAAGATATTGCACAATTTCCCCAGGTGCGTCCATTGCCTTCATACCATGTCGTTCACAAGATGTAAATAGTGTATATGGCTACACACAATAGGTGGTGTTTTGGGCAATTAAAGTTGACGGCTATTGGCCAACTATTGATTTATGTTTGGGATTTCAATGGAAATACCACCTGTTTTTGTGTGTGTGTGTGAAGGCATTTTTTAGCAGAGACAAAATATAAGACAGTATTGTTAGTTCGTTACACGAAATAAAGTAAATTATCAAGCAAGATTTTTAATCACCATGGCTTTATTAAGTGTGGCAAGTAACACAGTATATTACTATATTTTTACTCGCCACAATTTGTTTTACTCGTCCATGGCGTGTAGGCAATAAATTTTCCAAGCCTGATTGCAACTTAGCCTATTGTTAAATATTTTTGTATTATTCCCACCATAGATAATTGATTATTAGTGCACATTTTCTGGACATCAGCCCACACTTTGTAGATCTTAATGCAGATAGGGGTATAGGTGCAAATTTTTTGTCCAAAAATTTTCATCCGCACACACTTTGCAAACTATGCAGTCTGGGTGAACATCCTGGACATTTTGTCAGTAAAAACGTGCAGATTTGTTCACAAGTGAACACGACAATTAAGCCTAATCTTTATACATTTTACATTCAAGCAAATGGAAGGTACAAATTTTCATGTTATAATTGGACTCCAGCCTTTCGTGTGACTCTGTAACAAATAAGATAAGTTTTCAAATTTTTCTAATAAAAATTACGTCGCGATTTCCGGCGTTTTTAACTTAGCATTTTTTCTGTAAGCTGAACAGAAATCATCCCAGAAAACATTTCATCGTTTGTGTCTTGGGCATTCAGTATGTACGACGATTATTGTGTAATGCCTCTAGCATTGGTCTGGCACCAGTTCAGCTATTGCACAAAGTGTGCCGAACGGACCTTGACGCACCTCTTATACTTACGGTGACGCATCAAACGTGTACTTCAGGCGCACCCAGCATCACATATTTTCTTAAACATGATGCACTTGACGTACTCTTCCCAGGGGTCGTAAGGTTCATCTTACAATTGACAAGTGCATTAATCCCTCAAGTTTTTCTGGTCACTAAAGCGTTTCCCAATCGTTTTTATACACCAAAGACAGAAAATTCCATTTGGTCACATTTCCGGGTTCATCATTCCTTTGTTTTTGCTTGTACTTTTGGCACTGGGAGGCCACACCCCTCATTTATATACCAAGTGAAAGCTGAGAAATTCCTGTACCATTTTGTAAAGAGGGACTAATGTTTTAGTGAAAACATGTTTGTATTTTCTTTTACTATATTGTTCATCTAAAAGGCACAGTATGGTATATGGTCTCCGATGAGTAAGATGTAGTAAAATTTGTCTATTTTAACGTTCAAATGAAATTATTTTGCCATATACTTCAGCACCGATAGGCTCTCTAAAATAATGTAGTAAAAAGTTCCGAAAACAGTGCCCACGTGATCATCTGGCTATAGGAATTGCATATTCATCATGCAAATAGCAGTGCGCAATATGATGAGCAATAACGTAATTGGATTCTTGCTAACAACTACAGGTTTGACAGTTGTCAGTATTTCAAAACGTATACAAAACAGCTGTTGATCGGGAGGATCTAAGGAACTTTTGTGACTCATCAATGCAAAGTATTGTTAATGTCTAACAAAAACAGGAGGCATTTTTCCAAAAGAAAACTAACAAATACTTAGATCAAGAGTTGATAAGTTTGGGGTAAGACTCAGAGAAATGGCCAGCGTCATCGAAGGAAAGAATGGAATTAGAGTTGATTTTTTTGGTGCCTTGACGAGATTGATATGGGCTTATTAGGCCTATAGGTTTATGTGAAACTGAATATAAATTATAAGGAGTAACTCCAGTTTTATGCTGTCTACAGCATTATATAATTTTAAGGTGGAGAAGGAAAGGTTTATTGGACAATCAAAATAGAAAAAGGAAGTTTCTATTGATACCGTGCTTTAAGGTACCTTTGGATGCCATTTTTTTTTTTTTAGTTGAGTGTAAATAATCAACTATTACTTCTAATAGGCATCTTCACTGTGAAATCTTGGAAGATTCAAAAGTGGTCATGTTGGTTCATAAACAATCAATGGTATATTGAGGGACTAAGATAAAGAAGTCCAGTGATAAAAAACTGCATTAAATTCTTCTTATAAATCTAATTGAAACTTAGTAATCATTTTTGATTATTTCCGGTTTTGATCCAGTGGATGCTTCTGGTGACCCAGAGAAGTCAACGCAGAACACAATTGTGACTAATCTGTTAAAAGCAAATATGAAAAGTTAAAAACTTCCATTTTAACAGATTTTAGGAACCTATACAAACTTCTTAAAATTATCAATACACGATGTCAAATATCTTTAACAATTCATCTCTGTAACCAAATGATTTAAAGCTGAAAGTCGCACATCAGGTACACGTTTATTTTTCTGGATACGCCCCTAATTGGAGATTCTTTTAATCATTTTGACTAAAAGAAATATTTTAAGAATAAAATGAACACCACACAGAGCACAAGCAATATACTGTAATTCATTTTGTCACATAAATCATTACTGTAAATCTCAAGGTTTAAACTTGTTTTTCTCAGCAACCCAAAGGTCTACCAGCGTGAAATTTGAAATGAGTTCTAATTGGACAAGGGGTTGCCCAAAAATGATCGGAATTGAACTGATATGTATTATTTAAAAATGTATTGGCATCCATAAGTGGTTGAGGCCTATCAAGCCCAGCGTAATATTTTTTGAACATGTGTATGTGATCGCTTATGTTCGTAATTTTGTTTACAAAATGTATTCTTTAACAATATGCTATGATCAAATTGACCTTTGCTTTCGCATAACGTTGGTAATCGACCATTACATGGTGAAAACTTCCATTAACTCCTACATTAAAATTAATGCAAACTAGCTTATAACTTTTGTTAGAAGCATATTTTTTCAACTGTCACTTTAAAGTAATTTAAATACTATAATGTAAGTGGTATGTTACACTTACCCACCCCGAATTTCTTGAATTTCAACGGTCATGAAATCGGATGCGTTCTCGCTTGCCCCAGGCCAATACCCGCCCCTCTCCGCCGCCCCCCTTTTTACAATAAATATTAAAGCGGTAAATTTTTTGCACTGCTCAAACGTTTGGTCATATGTTCTTCTTTTATTCCATGATGAAAATCTATAGCCTATGTTCAATTTTCTCTCTTGTTTCTTTCTTTTTAGGTACATAAGTATACTTTATCCTTATGTGACTCAAGCATACTTGTCTCTTAATTTTCATTTGCTTTACACTTTAATGAATTTTCTTTGTTCATTCTGCATGATTTCTTTTAATTGTTCATTCTTGTTTCTTGCATTTCATATACTGTCAAGTCTGCCATCCAAATCAAAAATGTTTCTTCTCTTGTTGTGTACTTGTATCAAGGAAGTAATAGTATAAGCCTATCATTGCATTTATGACCAGGTCGAGCGGTCTTGGGACTCCCCTGCCTCTTTCTCCCTCTGCCGGTACCTGCACCCTCCTAACACACTATAGCATATACAAAGAGAACTTGTTTAATAATCAGAAAATAATATACCAATATTTTGAGGTAAAACTGTGTTTCGAAAGCATATGCTTATATGTGTGTGTGTGTGTGTCGGGGAACTTGGGATGGGGTGCGTTCACCCTGTCTCCACTTTGTGTGCTTGCATATCAAATTTATATTAAGGACCATCATCATTATCCAGCATGAATTTCATTTTTGTTAACGTTTTACGTTTTAATTATATGTTGTACGTCCCATGAAGATGTTATTTGAAGGTGTACATTGCAAATAGCCCTGCCATTTAGTGACCCATGGTCACTAAATGGCCCTTGGGATATTTAGTGACCCTGGGTCACCACAGAAATGATTTAACTTCTAATTTTAAGTTAACTGAAAGTGTGACGGAAGTACCACAGGGCTCACCCGAAATACAAACCATAAGGGCATTTATTTGTTACGGGCAATGGAAGAAAAACAAGAATTTTCGTGATTTTGACCATAATTACACATACCTCAACCAGTGTTGGGGTCAATTACAAGTAGAATTATTTTCTCTGAAAATTTTCAATTACAATTACAGCTACCCGGATATTTTCAATTACAAATACAGCTACCCGGAAATTTTCAATTACAAATACAGCTACCCGGAAATTTTCAATTACAATTATAACTGCCCAGAAATTTACAATTACAATTATTTTTTTAATTACAATTATTTTTTGAATTACAATTATGGAGCTTAAAATTGTTTCTATGACTTTTTAAATGGACAGGGCTTGAACAATTTAAGATTGATCTTTTCCAATGAATAGAGCATATCTCATGATCATGCATATATAATTGTACTGCATTTCTAATGATATATAAGTGTAAACAAATACATGTACTGTATGTTTTTCATGCATGCAGATAAAAGGCTCCCTTTGCACACTCCTATGTTCTGTTCCTTTTTAAAGAAAAAAAAACAAAGGAAAAAAATAACTTGAGTACCTAAAGAAAAAAAAATTCATGAGAGAAATTTGAGGATGACTTATTCCACTTTGTTCTTTTATAACAATCTGGGAAACAAGTTCATACACATTAAATGAATAGACATAAGAAAAAGAAAAACAAAATAGTGTACATCTGAGCAAAACTTTATTCAAATGATGTCCACAGTAAAAAAAACCACATCAGCTTACTTTTGGGACTTTGATGTAAGCATTAAAATCTAAGACATGTAATCTCCATTGCTTTAAGCAGGAAAGTCCTTTGATGTGAAGATTTCAAATGACATTTGACATTTTTAGGAAGATAATTTCTCATATACTTGTAACTTTGTTAAGAGTATTGTCATTATCTCCAATTCTTGACTGATACATTATTTTTTTTTCAATTCAGCAACTTTACAATATTAAGCAAACTTTAAGCACCAGTCATTTAATAATTTTCTAGTGTTGCATGTATGCTTTAAATAAACTGAACTTTTCCACTTATACTTATTTCATCTGCATCTTCTTAAATCTTTTTTTTTTGACAGGAATTGTGAAGCATATACAAAATTGATAAAATTCTTACTCATTAGATCAATAGGCTATAACTTGGTAATGAGGGGCAAAAGTAACCTTTCTAACACTTGCTAAATGTAAATAAATATATTAAAAAAACAAAGGCATCATTTTTTTCCACAGAAAGTTTAACAATAACCCACTAGTATTTAAACAGTATTTAATAACTTTGATTTCAGGGAGTTTTATGACTCAGACCCTTAGCTTTACTGTTTCACAAGGAGCGGCCCGCCCTGCCGCTCCGATGACCTGCCCTACCTCCCTGGATGTTCGCCCTACCCCTCATCACAACAAAAAATGTTTTGTTTTTTTACTTAATGATCATCTTACTGAACCTCTAAATGAATACCTTACATGGATACAGAACACAGAAAGATAGCATAGTAAGCAATTGTCCTGTTTGACTAATGACTCGTCCTTATCATTCAGAATAGTTTCATTCAGAGGTATAATTATTGCTAAAATCCCAGAGCTTCTTCACCAGAGGCTTGAGCCTTAAGGGGCCCCTAAACTACATGTCAAAAAGACGCAACGGTTCACGTGCATTAATGTGCCCCTCAACAAGTCTAGCAGCCTGCCCCTTTTTAAATCAAGCTAGGGGTCTGTTTGACTAACAGATTTCCACACAAAAATAAAAATTATAAAGAAGAATTGTATTGATTAACTTGCCATTGCCTGCAAATATTTTAATTACATCAATTGTTTAGTTGAATTAAAATTACAATTACAACTGCCCAGAAATTGTCAATTACAATTACAGCTGCCCAGAAATTGTCAATTATAGCATAATTGTAATTAATCACAAATAACACAATTACAATTACAATTGACCCCAACTGAAAACTCCCAGCAATCTAATTATAGTCCGATTTGTCATAATATTTCAATAAAAGAATACAAAAATTCCCACCAATTCTGGTCACAAAATTCAACTTGCAAATTAGATTTGTCAGGAGGAAACCTAACAAATCAGTGCTGGCATAGTTGATCAATTTAATTTCTTTAAAATTGGCCCCCATATTTCATATTGGTACAATCTACCTTTCAAATAGTCTAGTTCATACACCTTGAAATCAGATTTAAGTATTGGCACATTTAGATGCAATATTTTGGGGGTAACTTCATTCAATAAAAGTTTTTTTTTTTTTTTAATAATAGGCAGCAATTTGCCGCAAACAAAAGAACTGTTACGATGATGTCACGAAGAAGCAGCACTTCAATGATGTCATCGCAACAATTCTTAGGTTTGCAGCAAACTGCCGGGCATTTAAACTGTCATGACTGTAATGGGGATAGAAAGTTCATCGTTTGTACATCTCATCGGAAAAAATAACAAATACTGTGGCTTATAAACAAAGAAGGGAGTCTCCGGCAAATGTGAGTTGAGTAAAAAAAATGTAATTAAGATTCGCGAGTGGTCAAAAAAGGAATTTTTATTGGTCAAAAAGGAATTTTTATTATAAATATATATATATATATAATATATATATATATTATTATATATATATATATATATATATATATATATATATATATATATATATATATATATATATATATATATATATATATATATATATATATATATATATATATATATATATATATATATATATATATATATGTAATAAGTATATAGATTGCCATAATGCTGGGAACACCTGTGCTGGGAACACCTGCCAAAAACGTTGAGAGAAATTTTCTAAAGCTTTTGCTATTTTGTCATTTAAATGTGAAAACACAAACTTCGAAGCAAGAATATTTCAGTACATTTACTATCATACTTCAAAGTGCACTAGGCTAGTTTTATGTGAGTAGGCCTAGTAATGACAACGTTCGTACATGTGTCGAAAGGTCTGTCACAACTCGTTATTAAAAGCCGTGGCCAACTTGATGTCCAGCACTGGATGCTTTCGCCGCGGAATGTTAAAGCTTGCTATGCTATGCTATACTACTAAATGCTAGAGCCTTGTGTTATTTTTCTGTGTTAATTGTACACAACTTAAGAGTCAAGCCTAACACAGTAGATTTCCAGACACTACCCTACGACAATGACAGATGTTCGATTACTTCTAGCCTTTCAGAACAGATAGAATACTATTTCCCATCATGGAAATATGTGAGAAGAAATATAATAGTAATGAAATAGCAATCATTGAAAAGCAAATTACCATTGTGCGCTTTGAATTGCTTGATTTTGGGGAGTCCATGGCCCCGCCATCGTTTCAGGAATAGTCATGGCTTACAGAAAAAAAAAGTATGACGTCAGAAGGTATGTGAAAGGTCGAGGTTCTGACGTGACGCCGCGCCGTTTTAACATTTAATACAAATTTCCGATAACAAGATTTGAATTCTTGATATAACATAACATAACAAGATTACGGGTTAAGAAGGGTTAGTCACCCCATAAAAAGCCCAAACTAACACCACCACCACCATTACCACAAAACAAAACAAAAATCAAAGACGCCCAGAGTAAAAAAAACTTATTAATGTTGTTGACCTTGAAATTGTGAACAGAATTGGAGCTATTGAACTCAGGCAAACCATTCCACTCATTAACAACTCTTTGCGAAAAGCTAAAACGCCGAAAATCTATCTGTGAGAACTCTTTGGTCAACTTTAAGCTGTTACCACGTGTCACATGAGGATTAGCTGAAACATGCAAGAAATAACAGGAAGTCAAAGCATCACTACCAGATAGGAACTTAAAAACCTGAATCATATTTTATATAACTTAAGAGCATATAATCCACTCACATGTGATGAAATTCCTTGATGAGCATGATATCTTAACTGATCTCTAACATGGCTTTCGAGCAAAAAGATAATCTGAAACACAACTTCTCTTAACAATAAATGATATTTCTAAACAAATTGACCAAAACAGCACTATCTCTATGGCTATACTCGACTTCTCAAAAGCGGCGTTCGATAAAGTCCCACACCAACGTCTGTTATCCAAACTTTCCGCATATGGCATTGATGGAAATCTACTGGCCTGGTTTGCATCCTTCCTCAGCAACCGCATCCAGCGTGTTGTCTGTGATGGCGAAATCTCAAATCCTAAACAAGTTCTACTACTGGCGTACCACAATGTACCGTTTTAGGTCCTTTACTCTTCCTTTAATACGTCAATGACATCCCTGATAATATAAACAGCATGGTCTTGTGTATAGAACAACTGATAAACCCTCTGGCCAACAAATCCTCAAAGATGATCTAAATAAACTTGAACAATGGCAAAATAAATGGCAAATGAATTTCAACCCTTCTAAATGCTACATCCTCTCAATATCTCCTAAAAAATGCTATAAATCACCAGTTTATACCTTGTGCAACCAGCCGCTAAAACATGTCAACTCCCACCTGTACCTAGGTGTTAAAATTGATAATAAACTCAGATGGGATAAACATATACACAACATCACTAACAAAGCAAACTCTGTACTTGGCCTATTAAGACGTAATCTCTCAAACTGTGGGCCACTGACGACAACGACGATGACGACGAGTGAACACACAATTACAATGACGGGGTCGTCCCCTGCGTATTCAGTTATGATAGTAGGCTAACAATGCTATCACGAAACGTTTAATACGACCCGGACGAGAACACAAATACAACGTACGGACAGACATAACATCGACAACCAAGTCAATATCCACGGCCTTTGATAACCAGTTGTGGTGCACTGGCGAAACCACTGCATATAAAGCTCTAGTTAGACCAGTACTTGAGTATGTATCAGCAGTTTGGGACCCCCATCACCAGTGCAATGTAGATAAGCTTCTGGTTCTGTATGGCAGACTACTCTTATAAATCCAGTGTCACTAGCATGCTTTATAAATTAAATTGGCCTCTGCTAATAACAAGAAGGAGCACCCGGTCTAAAAAATGCTACATAAAATCAATAACAGTCTTGACGCCATTGATAATGATAATCTGATCCCAAACGCAAGGATTAATACAAAGAAATAACCATGATCTGAATTTCAACGTTCCTTATACTAAAAAGAATGTTTATAAATACTCCTTCTTTCCTCAAACACTAAAATATTGGAATGCTTTACCATCGGACATTGTACATGCACCAAGTCTAAACTGTTTTAAAGCTAAACTTGCTAAGCTTGTTAATTGATTTTTTGTTTTCCCTCATACTTTTGCTACGATCGGTTGGGTTCATGTCCTCCAGAAGGATTTTTGCCGACTTAACCTATTCAGATTCAGATATCGCCACGTACTCTTCTCAACTCAAGCGTGGTCAAACCAAGAATTTGCAACCTAGATTCATAAAAGAGATTTCTTACTTCGGAAATGGGTCAAAGGTCAAATAAATGCTTTTATGCAAAACTTTTATGCCAAATTTTGCGCCATTCAAAAATTGAAAAAGTACAAGACCTATACCAACATTATTGGTGTCATACAGTAAGGTTCAATAAAGGTGAAACATTTCAGAAGTTGTTTCAGTGATTACGGTCAATGGTCAGATGTCAAATGTGTTATTTTAAGGGGTAATTATATACTAATTTGTACAATTTTTGTGCCACTTTCAATTCCGAAAGTGCAAGGTACTAATATCCTATATGTTTGTATCACACGGTACATGAACTTGTGTCCCGTAAACTCTGGGGTCAAAAAGTCAAAGGTCACAGAGCTACAGCGACCCATTTTAACCATTTCACCCCATAGTTATTACTAGCTATTTCCTCCACTCTGCTGCTTAAGGTGATGAGATTAGCAACTCCATGGATTGCTTTCTTGTTTCGAACTTTTTTTGATCAGCAATTTGATGGTTTTTCAGCACTCAATGAAATTTTACTCACTTCGCACGCATACAATATTAAATTTTCTTTAAGAAAAAGTTGGGACTCAACAGCTCTACTAATTTGACTTGTTTATATATAAAAAGCCTTAATTTATTTCTATGAATACCTTTGTTTTCCTAGATTATTACTTGTAAAAACTCTTTAGAATAGTGACTTTCGAGTATGCAAGCCACAGTAACCCCAAATATCATTAGTGTATGGCTATCTTTAAAATGGGCCATGCAGCGCAAAACTTTTTGATATAAATTGTCATGATATAAATTGGCGTGCCCTCCCGCATTATTATTTTTTGTCTACCAATTGTGGTGTAGCGGTTATCATACATGTCTACATACCACGAGGCCCTGCCTGGGTTGGGTAGACACGCAGTGCACTACAACTGGTTATCAAAGGCCGTGGACATTGACTTGGTTGTCGATGTAATCTGTGTCCGTATTTCGTACCTGTGTTCTCGTCCGGGTCGTATTAAGCGTTTCGTGATAGCATTCGTACTATCATAAGCAAATACGCAGACGACCCCGTCGTTGTAATTGTGTGTTCACTCGTCGTCGTCGCATCTTCTTTGTAAAGTTTAAAAGGTGCCCCTTTACAGAGATACAAATGTTTTATTTAAGATATTACAATATGTTTAAGTATATTGATCTTTTTATTGACAGATTGAAGAAGTAACACAAACATCAACAGCAAAATACCCCAAATTTCACTTGTTGCGCGCCTTTAATTTGAGTTCTGGAAAGACAAAAAAACATACAATGGATACCCTTGCCACTGAGTCGCTGAAGCCTGAACGGATATGAATGTCAGAATGTGGGCCATCTGGTCTAATTTCTACTGATATACCGTCGAGTTTTATTTATTTTCAGCAAGAAAATGATGTCCTCCTTTTAAACATTGAATATTTGGTTCATAACTGCAGTGTACAACTGGCTAATTATGTTCTATAAGTTTAAATCCTTCCTATTGCATGACTTATGATCAATACAATTTCCAATGTGTGTAGATTTTGGTATAAAATTGCTATATTTTACCAAATTTTAGACCATAATATCTTGAATTTAAATCAATAAATAAGGAAATTAATTTTCGGACCGATAATAGCCTTATTAATTTTTAACGGATAGGGGTGGGGAAGGGAGGAGGTTTGACCCTGTAAAGCTATACTGTTGTGCTATATACTTTGAAAAATACGACAATTGTAAAGGGGCGAGTCAGATCCTGTGCCATCTCCAGATTCAAACATCTTCCTCAGCTTTTGAGGAAACCTAAAATGTCTAATACTTTATCAACAGGACAATTGGGTGGTGTTTTTTCCTTGCGAAGTGATCTTCCCTATGACGGCGCTGCAACATGTTTAGTTTCGGCAGTGACGGGTCATTACACTTCCTTGATGCGATGACGGAAATCACACATCGAAAACACAAATGAGAGATATGTGTCATGCAGGACAGTGGGAGGTAAATAAATAAATAGAATGGTCCCTGACAGGGTCGTAGCTAGCGGGGAGGGGACTGGGAGAAAATTCCCAAATAATACTCCAGACGGTGTTTGCTTACCCCGGGGCTTACCCCTAATAATACTCCAGAGGGTGGGTTGCTTACCCCGGGGCTTACCTTTCATCGATATACTGCATTAACATTTCCTCCACAAAATTTGGGACTTTTTGCCCCCTCTTTTATTTTTTCGAGTTATGGGATGATCAAAGTATTAAGAATATAATGTATTGAAAAGGAAAAGAAGACAGCTCAAAACATTCTAATTTCAGTCACTAAAAATCATCAGACTATTTTCTCCTGCTAAATTTGAATAAAGGATAAATGACAAAGATTCAAAACCACTTGGCCATGTTGGAGGATTGGGGTGTTAAAATGAAAATTTCTTAGAATTATTGGAAATTTTGGAAATATGTGGCAACATTTTCAGAAAATTGAAAGAAAAAAAAGTTCCAAAAATGAAGGAAATTTCTCGAAAATTGAAGAAATTTTAAAACAAAATTTAAGGATTTTTTTCTAAAAATTATCCCTGTGGATAGGAAAAGATGTAAAGTGAATCTAACTCTTCATAATCAATTCGTGGGGGAAGAGGGGAGGGAGGTTGCGACCTCCTACCTTTACTCAAGATCAATTTTCCAATTATTCAAAATCCGAGGAGGAAAATGTTGAGGGGGGGGAGGGGGAGAGGGGGTAATGCATTATGCGCTTTTTTTTTAGTGAGGTCCTTGCATACTAGATTGTAAAACTTTGTAAACAGTTGGTTACCAGACGCAAATGTACATATTTCAGCGATTTGGAAAGTATTGTGTCGTGTGGTGGTCCCCACACCCCTCTTCCCTCCCCAAAGGGAAAAAATGATAATAATGATAATAAAATTATCCAAGTTCTCTCGGGCTTCTATCTGAATACCCCGGGTTTCGGGACAACCCAGGCTTCATATCCGAACACCCCGGATTTCGGGACGACCCAACCTAGACGTACAAAACAATTTCATTTTGGGGAGGCAGAACTTATTTTGCTCGAATATTCGCCAAGATTGATAGCTTGCCCGAATTTTGCCCGTCATAATTACGTTAATAAAAATCCACGTTCCATTTTCCCCCATCACTCATTATTGAAATAATAAGAAGGCCAAATCACATAAGGGGATCTTATCTGAACTTACAAGGAAATATGATTGCGTCATGATCTGATATCATTCGTATGTCTTTTTCATGGATGAAACCGAAGGGAAAGCGGTCGAGAGGGCGGTAAGATCCCCCTTCCAAAAAGAAAGAAAGTGTCTGACCGATTTTGCTGCTAAAGAAATTTAATTGACCCATATAGTCTGGAAACAAAACATATCAAACAATACTTTAATTTCTATAAATTTAAAGCCAAAATATGCATTGGCCCTATTTTCAGGATTTTTGTGATGGGTACTCTTAGGATACTTTCACTTATTAGAAAGTCAAAATTGTTTGCCTACGGTGATCCCTTTCTCCACCCTTACAATAAATACATGGTAATACCTCCGGTCTATTAAATCTTTTATATGGATCAATTTTTTAATTGGTTATTTTGCTGGCAGATCAAATAGGCAAAAGAAAAATTTTGTCAAAAAATGGCGATGACTTTCTCCATATTAGGCCTAATTGAAATAACTGCATAGGTGGCGGAACCGGGGGAAGGCACAGGGAGCACGTGATCCCCACTTTTCTCAAAAGTTTAAAAAGTGTCCTTGTGCCATTTTTCTGAGGGAAAATATGCCCTTTTTCAGAATGAAAAATGCTCTTTCAAAGAGGACAAGTGCATGCCTTTTTAGCAGTTTAGAAAAGGAACATGCTTTTTCAAACATTGAAAACCTTCTTTTCGTCATATATATCGGATCTTTAATTAAAGAAAGTAACACAAATATTGCCCTGAAAGTACTAAAAATGTGAAATTTCACGCGCTTTGCGCGCATACACTAATCTGAAAGTTTCTCATAAAACAAAGTTGGGGCCCAACAGCCCTATACATATTGGACAATGATGGACTTTTTCATACTTAAAAAGCTGCCGCCTCTTCCAATCTTTGTTTTCCAAGCTTATAATTTGTACAAACTCTTTTTAGAGTATGCGAGCAACCCCAAATTTCATAAGTGGGGCATCTTTGAAATTTTCCATGCAGGGCAAAACCTTTTGATTTGCACCGGGGCCATTGTAATGACATAAACGAACGTGTCGTTCTCTCTTTATCTTCTTTGTGAGTTTAAATGATGCCTCTTTACAGACTGACAGAGATTTTTTTAAAAAAAGGAAAAAAGTGTTATTTGAAATATTAAAATGTATTTAAGCCCCCTTATTACAATTGATATTTGTATTGACAGATTAAAGAAAGTAACACAAACATCAAGCAAAATATCCCAAATTTCGCCAAGTTTAATTTGGGTTCTAGAAAGAAAAAAACCCCAATAAACAACATATAATGGAACACAGTGCCACTGATTCGCTGAATTTTGGGTGCAAATTTGGGCCATCTGGTCTTAATTTTTACTAAAAATAGTTACATATCTTATTCACAGCATTAAAAAAAAAATGATGGCCTCCATAAGTACCCTTTTAATTGATTGGCAGAATACAGCTCATCTTTTTAATTATTAGTACATTAAATTCAACACACACACACACACACAAATGAATTGCAAATCTTTGGTGGCAAATGCACCCAGTGGTGTAGAAGCGAAGGGGAGAAGGAGGGGTCAGGATGATTCCCTAGCTATTTTCGAGGGGGCTCAGATCAAAGAGCCTCTTTGCTCAGATCCCTAGCTATATTTAATAATCGCACAATTGAAGTAAATAACGCATTGTTGCATGTCCGTATAACTTTAAACATTTAGGAGAAGATCTTCCTTCCCCCTCCCTAGCTCACATTTTAGCTCTACACCACTGAGCGCACCCATTTCCCCCTATGACTAGTGGCCCCGCGGGATTAAATCCTGCTTCATACCCGACAACAAGTCTGCAAGCAAAGGGTTCTTTAAAAGTCATAAAGATGATATATTAGAGACATATATCTGGACATGGATGTCAGATTTGCAAAGACCATATTTCGAAAGACCTTTTTTATCAGCAATTTCATTGGTTGTTCGACAATTAATTAACATGATTGTAGACCCCCTAAACCCTGAAATGATATAAAACTGAATATATTTGTCTAGAAAAAAGATTAAAGGTATGAAATTGAATTCACACTTAAGTTTCGAACCAGATATTGTTTTTTGCTTTTTGTGAAATATTTGCAGGAAATCACATTCATCTGTTTATAGTATTTTCGTTTTGAGCAAATTGCACAAGTCTTTCTGTCGGGCATATATTAACGTCAGTATGAAATCTGAATATTCAACATACAGCTAGTTAGCAGAAATGGCGACGACCATGGATGACGAACAGAGCTTGAAAGAATGCGAAGCCTACGTTCAGGAACACAACATTCAACAACTTTTAAAGGAAACAATTATTCAGCTATGTATTCATCGTCCAAGCAGCCCTATCTCATTCCTAAAAGAGCATTTTGCCAAGCTTGAAGAGGTAAGTAAAGCGACTAACCTTTAGCGATCACTCGTCAACTAAAGCCTAGGCCTATTATTAATGCACAAGACTGTAGGCCTAGGCTAGGTACCACATATCTTATTGAGGTAAACATCTCAGTTCTCACTCAGCTCAGAGTCGGACAGTATGCACAAGTTCTTGATAAAAGATTGGATAATAGGCTATACTATGTATTAACGTTGAAAACCATTGCTAAGTTATCACGAAATGACAATGTTTCTTTGTAAATTGTATTTGTAAATTGTAACGTTAATTATTAATGATCCTCCCGAAATTGGAAACTGCAACAACCACCTAGGCTAGGCCCTACCCATAATAACAGGGTTAACATTGCCAGTTTCTGAATTTTGGATTAGAAGTGGATGTTTTTATGGTAAAATCCTAGTATAGCGGTAATTATCTACAGTATCATAAGGATTTTTACTTTTTCTTATTTAATTTTGGTTTTATTCCGTTGTATTAATGTATTTCAACTATTTTCCTTTTAGATTTAGGTCTTTTTAGTAGAAACTAAGTAAGCCAAAATTGTTTAAAAAAGAAGAAGAATTCTTACGTTTTGGCTTTTTGATCAAAACTAACTCGTCATTGTGTATACTACTAGCAGCCTACTGTACTGACGAGTGGAGTCTGCAAGCCATTTTGCCGTTTAACTGTAATAAACAAAAAAACGTGCATAATTAATGTAGATCCTTATTTTCAGGTTAGGTTTTAGGATTAGGTTTTAGGATTAGGTTTAAGGATTAGGGTTTAGGATAAGGGTTTTAAGTAAGCTTGCCCAGTTTTTCCCCAACATTTTGTAATGTAAACAAACTTTTAATTTAAAGTGCATTACAGGAACTACATGCACTATTATATGATAGCAGCTAATGGTGTATGTCACTGCCCTAAGGCTTTGCCTTGGCGCCACACACCTCCCCTATCACCAGTCTCCACGTCGAGGTCAACGAACTCTTTAACTCCCAGTGCACGAAGGCCGGCCTCTCCTTTGCTCTCCGCATCCTCACCGATCCACGTACATGTAACCCTTGCTTCCATTCCATCCGTTCTCCCTCTTTCACGACCTCTTCAATCTTAATAAACGCATTCCCCCACCTTTTGGGATTTGGATGCACCCCCTTTCTCCAAAGCCAACATCTACATTTTCTCGATAGCAGTCTAAGTCAAACTTCCTGCTCATAGCTTGTTCTCGATCTCCCAATTAAAATCCACATTATATGTGTATTATAAACTTGGGCGTGGTGAAATTTTCCATCTCCCTGGGCCTGTAAACACATGATCAGACTCCTCATTCCAACCTATTTCTCTTTTATGGTAACATACCCATCAGACAAACATTTCCCGTACATTAACATACAGGACCTGGGCAACGTATCACAATGTATCGTTGGGCGTTGATGTAAATAAGTCCCTCTAATTATGATATATAATATCCCCTTATAGTGAACCCCTTTCCTCGCAATCTATTTTGAAAGTTTCTGCAAAAAGAAGAAAGTAAGTACCAACTATGTTTTGCTTTTGACTTTTGATGAAATTGATTCTTATTATAATCATTTAACTTTGGTGCTGAACCCAAAAAGACAAATGTATAACCATGCCGTACATTTGTATTAAAACGTAATGATATTATTTTTTTCCACGTGGGAAACTTTTCATGAGGTAGCAGGAAATTGCGCAACAAACGTTAATAATTTCCAGATGGTTGAGAAATATCTCGGGCACAGTACAGCACTGAACTTGGGCGATATATCGATATTATTCAATATTGACCCATATCGATATGGTCGATATTGAGTTCAAGGGTCATATCGATATGATGTTTTCCACCGATATTGTACTATTTGTTCATATTGTACATGAACTATTAATGAAGTTAACTTGACCTAACATGCACCTTTCCTCACTAAACAGCCACAAAAGTTTGTAATTTGTAATAATATCAAAGTTGCAGGCAGTCAATAATGTTAAGAGTTGATTAAGTCATCAATATTTCAATAGATATTACCTAAAATTATGTTCCACAGGCAGGAAATTCTTAATTCTGGACATACAGTACTGTACTCTGTATGTACAGGCCACTATGGACATTGCGCAATAATATAAGTAAATTTTCATAATTTGTGATGGTTGAGCAATAGCAATAAATGAGATTTTAAATCCTTAAATATCGCATCTAAATTCCTCAAAAGAAATACCGCATCCCCAAATTTAAGTGAAAAAGCTCTTAATTGACACCTGAATGTAGATTTTATCCTCAAAACTAAAAGATTTCTCCCACAAATTTGTCTGTTCACACACACATCACACTTTCTGTACAGTAAGCAGCACGAGAACAAACAGTGTGTGTAGATTTCTGAGCCCACTCATCCGTTTTTTAGTAGCAGACATTTTCTATAAGTATTTATTGACTTCAATGTCCAGGTCATCCGTTTTTTAGTAGCAGACATTTCTTATAGATATTTATTGACTTAAATCTTTAAAAAGGAGTGCAAACATGATGCCTTTTTAGTAGGAAATTTAAAACAAGTAAGTGGGACTTAGCATTCAAAGGTAAAGTTGACCAGGTTGTCGCCTGCGTATTCGGTTATGATAGAAACAATGCTATCATGAAACGCTTCATAAGACCAGGACGAGAACACAGATACGATGTATGGACAGACATAACATCGACAACCAAGTCAATGTCCACGGCCTTTAATAACCAGTTGTGGTGCACTGGCGTGTCTACCCAACCCAAGCTTGAACCCAGGGCCTCGTGGTTTGTAGACATGTATGATAATCGCTACGCCACACTTGGTAGTTGACCAGTTTTCATTAACAAACAAGCTTATATACCAGTTCCATGAGAATAGTGAAAAAATGATATGTTCAAACTTATGGAATTTTAATGTTTCTGTGATACTTTTTGAGAAAGAGACAGTGTGAAAAACGATTCCTTTCAGAATAATGGGTGTTTAATTGACGATTTATGTACATATTTTCCATTCAATTCTGTATATTTACTTTAAAATTTGTACTTTCCATTTTTTGTGCTGGAGCTATATTACCTGGTACAAAACAGTTGTATTATTTTAATGTGACGTCTTTTAATTTGCTTATCGATATTTTGATATTATCGATTTATATTTAGCGATATATCGATATTGTCTGAAGGTGAATATCGCCCAAGCTTATACAGCACATGTCACAAACTATGTGAATTAGTGGTTACCATGGAAATTTAAGCTAGTTGTAGCATTGTGTAGTGCCTAGATTAGATTCTTGACTCGTGTAAGGATTGACATATTCTAATTTTTTTATATTAATTTTTTATACCAAAGCAGGAACAACAATGGGCTCAACAATTCTTTTCATGGGGATCAGTGGCGGGCAGTAAGTGGAAACGACAGTGCCCCCTACCGAATATTTTTCATGAATGTTAGTTAAAACCCTCAATCAACAAAAATTGTTCCCCTACCTCCCTCAATAACAAGATTTTTAAATTTTGCAAAAAGATGGTGTACTGTAATACTTTTGGTCGAGGGTGGTTGGAGTTGTTAGTATGAACTTGGTAGTTCCCCCACCCCATCAAAATCACACTCCCGGAAGTTATTTTTCCGGCATCGTGTTGTAGCTTAAGCCATTGCACCATTGTTTGTTTTTTGATCGTCACCCATACATTTGTACGTAACTTCAACAATCGACCCAGATCGGTTAGCATCACCCATAGAGTCACACATTATTTTATACAAAAAGGCTTATAACTTTTGTTACAAGCATATTTACTTATTCAGAAGTCACTGTTAATTAATTTTTACTGCAAATATGCTACAACTGTGGATTTCTGAGACAATACCCCCCTCCCCTCTTTCCCCCCTATCCTCAATCCCGCAACCGCAATAGGTCATGACATTATTGAAGAAGAGAACTAGATTTCTTTTAATGTATTTATTATTTATATCATTCATTATTAATTCATTGTACATTAACACTCATGTGTATTTGAAAACGAGGTCATAGCCCCATTCATGGCACCATTACAGCAAACAGCGGTTCCTAGGGATGTGTAAGTAGATATTCCACACGCCCATCCCAACTTTGAATTGCAGGGAAGGTTTCACTTTTTTTAATAAGCTGGGGATTATCTGATTATTGTCTTTTGTGTTTTAAGCTGCGAATTATCTATTTATTGTCTTTTGTGATTTTAACTTGGTGATAATCTTATTATTGTCTTTTTGTGATTTAAGCTGCGGATTATCTGATTATTGTCTTTTTGTTATGTTTAAAATTTGAAGACTGTTCTATGCAGAATTGATACCTGTTTTGATAAGCATTTTCTAAATTTAAGAATATGTCAATAATTCAAGAAGTTTGATCAATACTAACTGAATAAATCGAATTTGCGAATTGCAATGCTATTCCTAAATTATTTCCAAAGAATGTTACCTTTCTATTCAAAAATTTTACGTTTTATAAAACACTAATTCCCTGAATATGTAAGCCTCGATTCTACTCTTGTTTAAATCTATTACTCTACTTAGAAAAACGGTGTTTTCCGCCCCTGAGAAAAAGGGGGTGGAAAACACAAGTTTTTAGGGGTGGAAAATTCCGATTTTCAGAGGCAGAAACTAGCAGGGGCGGAGATTAAAGTAATTTAATGTGACAATAGCCAATCAGGAACCAGTAAAGTTGATATAGTCCTACGGTATCTTTAAATACCATATACTGTAGCTGCCATGGAAAAATGTAAAGTTTGCCAGTCGGAATAACAATCCTTTGTGCGCTCGTTTTTAAATATGTTGCATTTTAAAGATAGCTGTGGCAATATTGATGGTGCCTGGAGATTTGTTTAAGTAGTAAATGTCAGGAATTTATCAAAACAAAATATTATGATGCCAATATAGATTTTATTTATGTCTCGGCAAACAAACTTTCCATATGCCTTTAACTAAATGCCTTTTTGAAAACTTACTTGAATCAGACCCCTAGCTTGAAATGAAAAGGGGCAGGGTGAAAGGAAATGAAAAGGGTATCTTGCATTCGTAGCGGAAAATGCGATGCGCATAGTAAAGTTGTTGAAATTGTACTAAAAATAAGGGTGTGGGCCTGAACTTTAAAATCACTATCTTCCAGACTGGACATTCCTAACCACAGTATTTCAAGGTGTGTCGACAAGCACAACTTTTTTTGTTTTCTTTTTTAATTCAAATGACCACAAAAAAAAATGTAAAACCAATCCATGTTTTAGATGATGCAGTTCGTACATCTTGCTACATCTCGTCGTCGAGGTTGAGCTTGATGTTCAACAGCTGATTCAGCCTTTTGTTGCTGAGGCTAGCTCTTCGATCAGACTTGATTAACTTAAAGTGGGAAAATAACCGCTCCACTCCTGCAGAAGACAGGGATAGGGTGCCCATTATGCTGTACAGCTGTACTAGTGATGAATACATCAGCTGCAATGAGGCTGACTTGTCTGTTGTTGTATCCATTAATAGTTTTGTCAAAAAGGGCACAGTAGATGGCCATCTAGGACTAACAGGAATATCTTTAATGTTCAGCCACTCGAGAAAACCAACCCACTCATCAACAACTTTTTCCGTGTCCAAGTTGAAGTACTCTACTACGTCACTGACATTTTCTTGACCATATAGTGCAGGAAGAGCCTCCATCACACCCTGGTCTTGAACCGGCAGAACCAAACCTGCAAACTTAGAAATTATTTCGGAGTTTTTGAACCTGTCTTTAACATGTTGTATGAGGGCGTTGATTAGTGGAAGCTTGACTGTTTGCTGGAATTGTTCTTCATTACAATCCATTTTCCTCAATTGAAATAAATGTTTCTCTAGTTTTTTCCCCTAGGGTCCACATTTGGTCTTTTTCTGCCCCAAAGCTTTACAGGTCTTCGATGTCTGTGGTTCAATGGCAGCAAGTTCAACATCTGTCGTTTGGAAAAGTAGAGAAATTGCCGGAGATGAGGCAAGATATCCCCATACAATACAAGTGTCCTCACTACAAGTTCTCTACTTAACCACTCTGCGAGGCCACCAGCATAATCTCTCCCCTTTCCTTCGAAACAGTGGCAGTTTCCAAATCCTGAAGCAGAATATTGTGTCCTTTAAGTACGACATCCACTGCCTTATCGTAGAAAGCCAACGATGTTGTTTAGTTTGCTGCACCCTCCAGTGGCTTGACTTTGAATATCTTGTAACTCCCGTAATGTTACAGCAGAAACACTTGAATATTCATAATACTTGTACAGAGCATCTAACCCCTCGGATACTATGTCTATCTTAGAGACAATCTTGAATGCATCTCTACAGGTCAAAGCTAATTGGTGGTCGTGACAGTACATGATTATAACAGGTCCCATGGCTTGTTGTAACAGAGTACCAGCATCATTTGTCTTCCCCGGAAAACTTGCTGCACCATCGGATGTAATGTTGGTGCACTTTGTAGGTGTTAAGTCTTTTTCTTCTAGGACTTTTAAAGTAGCATCTTTAATCATTTCTCCTGTGCCTCTAACCATTTCCTTGTCAGCAAGAAATCTTATTTTGTATTGCTCTTCCAGATTAATATACTTGACGATTAACCCCAAGTTATTAATATCAGAGACTTCATCTAAACTCAAACTGTATGAAGGACTTCTTCTTATCTCTGGCAGCACTCTTTCATCCACACTTTCGTTGAGGGCATCAAGCAGCCCGTGAATTGCAGAGGGACTGGTATAGGCACTGCTGCTTGGCATACACAATGGTAGAAGGTCCTTTGATCCTGTTCTGAATGAGAGATCCACAAGAGCACCAAACTCTTCTAACGGCTGATTGCTGGCGACCATATACCTTATAATAACGAACATGGCATTTGCACATTTTGAGTCTTCCCTTATGATTCTTTCTTCTATTTCAGACTGTATATTGTAGAGCTCTGAACGTTTCAAGATTTTAGTAAACGTGTACACGCCCAAAAAAAGCGAGCGTGTATCGTTTACACGTGTTTAGTACCATATTTTTCGGAAATACACCAAAATTGCTCCAAATTTATGATGCGAAGTAGAACAAATCTCGCAACCAGTATGGCAAAAGTATTGACTCCATTGCCCAAATAGACGCTTAAGTTTTGATTTCCAAATCGTAAAAAGTTTACTTCTACAGTATAAATCATTATTTTTATGGAAAATATGCATGGAAATTCAGTTTAGAAAGAACAGATAATTTCGTTTCAATGTCATTTAAACTCAACATCGTGTAACTTTTTTTGCCGTACTCGCTACGGCTTTCAAAGTTCCACTGTGAAAATATTGCATACTAGGCCTATAATACCTCGCCGTAAAACATTTCGAAACTACGCCACCACCCCGGAAGTTATGAAATATCAGTCCTCTCGAAAAAAATGGCCGCCATCTTTGCGAAGCACCTAGAATTTCAGTTCTGTCAAAACCTTTTATGTTTGTTTATTTTGCAATAATTTTTTCTTTCTTCCAAAATTTATTTGAATCATCAGGTAATATTTACATGTAAATGTACTGATTGTCACAAATTACATGTAAGTATTTTGACTGTGTTTGTTGGTCGATTTAACAGCTTGTAAAACGGGCCTTGATTGAGTGGGATTATTGATTATGGCCTAGGCCCCTAGGCCTATTGTTAGTTTTGCTGTTTACTGCTGCACATTCGCGGTGCATTTTACAAGTTAGCCTACTCAGATTTCAGCGAAATCAAAAAGCATACTATCCCCATTCATAGGTGATTACTGCGCATTTGTGATTTTCAAAAGGATTATGCTAATCAGGTTTACAGTTTGTAAAAAGTCATTGATTGGAATTTTGTCAGCCGAATGTGTGTGTGAATTGAATCATGATTGATCATATTGATTTTTAACGGCAAGACTGACTATGAAAAACGATTACTCGCAATGAAGTATTTAGTAAACGTTTACAAGGATTTGTGAGCGTGTAGCGTGTACACGCTAAACGGTCACAGCTCTAGTATATTGTGGTCAACATCATGACTCACTGCTTGCTTGTGTTGCTAAGAGTTGATGTGGGCTTTCACTTTGTCTTTACGTAGTAGCTTGTAACCTTCTGTTATCCAAGTTCCTTTCTTGTTTATAGGCAAGCTGTTGTTTTTGACATAATGTACAATACATGACATATTGTTTCTTCACTCAATTTGGTCTCATTTTTAATAACTATGAATAGGAAATTCAGCTCCAGAATAGATTTGATGCTGGCCTTATGTTTTCCTTTACCTACATCCTTCTTTTCAGCAACATTAATAGTAACAATGTCATCACTATCATTATCACTGTTACCACCAGCATCGTCGTAACCACCATCATTGTCACCAGCATTATGATCATCACCAGCATCATGATTATCACCAGCATCATTACCATGATCACTGTCATCTTCAATAGCACACACCGCCTGCATCATGATCATGACTAGCATTATGATCATCACCAGCATCATGATCGTCACCAGCATCATCACCATTATCACTGTCATCTTCAATAGCACACACCTGCATCATGATCATGACTAGCATTATGATCATCACCACCATCATGATCATCACCAGCATCATTACCATAACAACTGTCATCTTTAATAGCACACACCTCCTGCATCATGATCATGACTAGCATTATGGTCATCACCAGCATCATGATCATCACCAGCATCATCACCATGATCACTGTCATCTTCAATAGCACACACCTCCTGCATCATGATCTTGACTAGCATTATGATCATCACCAGCATCATGATCATCACCAGCATCATCACCATGATCACTGTCATCTTCAATAGCACACACCTCCTGCATCATGATCTTGACTAGCATTATGATCATCACCAGCATCATGATCATCACTAGCATCATCACCATGATCACTGTCATCTTCAATAGCACACACCTCCTGCATCATGACTAGCATTATGATCGTCACCAGCATCATGATCATCACCAGCATCATCACCATGATCACTGTCATCTTCAATAGCACACACCTCCTGCATCATGATCATGACTAGCATTATGATCATCACCAGCATCATGATTGTCACCAGCATCATGATCGTCACCAGCATCATGATCATCACCAGCATCATGATCATCACCAGCATCATCACCATGATCACTGTCATCTTCAATAGCACACACCTCCTGCATCATGATCTTGACTAGCATTATGATCATCACCAGCATCATGATCATCACCAGCATCATCACCATGATCACTGTCATCTTCAATAGCACACACCTCCTGCATCATGATCTTGACTAGCATAATGATCATCACCACCATCATGATCATCACCAGCATCATTACCATAACAACTGTCATCTTTAATAGCACACACCTCCTGCATCATGATCATGACTAGCATTATGGTCATCACCAGCATCATGATCATCACCAGCATCATCACCATGATCACTGTCATCTTCAATAGCACACACCTCCTGCATCATGATCTTGACTAGCATTATGATCATCACCAGCATCATGATCATCACCAGCATCATCACCATGATCACTGTCATCTTCAATAGCACACACCTCCTGCATCATGATCTTGACTAGCATTATGATCATCACCAGCATCATGATCATCACCAGCATCATCACCATGATCACTGTCATCTTCAATAACACACACCTCCTGCATCATGATCATCACCAGCATCATGATCATCACCAGCATCATGATCATCACCAGCATCATGATCGTCACCAGCATCATGATCGTCACCAGCATCATGACCATAATAACTGTCATCTTTAATAGCACACACCTCCTGCATCATGATCATGACTAGCATTATGATCATCACCAGCATCATGATCGTCACCAGCATCATCACCATGATCACTGTCATCTTCAATAGCACACACCTAACTGTCATCTTCAATAACACCTCCTGCATCATGATCTTGACTAGCATTATGATCATCACCAGCATCATGATCATCACCAGCATCATCACCATGATCACTGTCATCTTCAATAACACACACCTCCTGCATCATGATCATCACCAGCATCATGATCATCACCAGCATCATGATCATCACCAGCATCATGATCGTCACCAGCATCATGATCGTCACCAGCATCATGACCATAATAACTGTCATCTTTAATAGCACACACCTCCTGCATCATGATCATGACTAGCATTATGATCATCACCAGCATCATGATCGTCACCAGCATCATGATCGTCACCAGCATCATGATCGTCACCAGCATCATGATTGTCACCAGCATCATGACCATAATAACTGTCATCTTTAATAGCACACACCTCCTGCATCATGATCATCACCAGCATCATGATCGTCACCAGCATCATGATTGTCACCAGCATCATGACCATAATAACTGTCATCTTTAATAGCACACACCTGCATCATGACCAGCATTATGATCGTCACCAGCATCATGATTGTCACCAGCATCATTACCATAATAACTGTCATCTTTAATAGCACACACCTGCATCATGACCAGCATCATGATCGTCACCAGCATCATGATCGTCACCAGCATCATGACCATAATAACTGTCATCTTTAATAGCACACACCTCCTGCATCATGATCATGACCAGCATCATGATCGTCACCAGCATCATGATCGTCACCAGCATCATGATTGTCACCAGCATCATCACCATGATCACTGTCATTTTCAATAGCACACACCTCCTGCATCATGATCATGACTAGCATAATGATCATCACCAGCATCATGATTGTCACCAGCATCATCACCATGATCACTGTCATCTTCAATAGCACACACCTGCATCATGATCATGACTAGCATTATGATCATCACCAGCATCATGATTGTCACCAGCATCATTACCATAATAACTGTCATCTTCAATAACACACACCTCCTGCATCATGATCATGACTAGCATTATGATCGTCACCAGCATCATGATTGTCACCAGCATCATGACCATAATAACTGTCATCTTTAATAGCACACACCTGCATCATGATCATCACCAGCATCATGATCATCACCAGCATCATGATTGTCACCAGCATCATTAACATGATCACTATCATTTTCAATAGCACACACCTCCTGCATCATGATCATGACCAGCATCATGATCACCAGCATCATGATCATCACCAGCATCATCACCATGATCACTGTCATCTTCAATAGCACACCTCCATCAGCTGAGGTGGGGTGTCTGTAAGTTGCTCATAGAATAATGTACTACTTGTTGGTCCTTCATGTTCTGACCCATCGTCATGGCTGCAGGTGGCACCTTCCCCAGTGGAATCAATAAGGGTTTCCTTCCTGAAAGAAATAAAACACTTAGTAAATATTTTGCCTTCAGTTGTACTAAATGTACTACATCATTGTTTTGTTTTTAATAACATTAAAAATTATGTATTGACAGTAACAATTTCCACTTTCCAATCAGAGTGTATGAGACTTGACCTTTTAGTGCATTTTGTCATGCCAGTCAAATTTACTTAAAATGAATAACATCCATAATTATTTATAGCTTTTAACATGAAACAGCTTAATTTGTTTCAAAATAAGAAAAAATACACTATTTCCATGCAAGAACATTTTCCTTTCAAGAGAGATAGATATTCAAGACTAACTAGCTTCCTCTCTTTGAAAAGTAATTTGACCAATTCCATTTTGCCCAAAAAATAAAGTACTACTGTGCAACTCTTTAGAACTCAACATTTACATTTTCTCAGTTAAAAATTACACACATGATAGAGGTTTGCTTGAAGCATTAGCATGATGGAGGAGTTAACAAGCACATTTAGCCAGTGCACCACAACTGGTTATCAAAGGCCGTGGACATTGACTTGGTTGTCGATGTTATGTCTGTCCGTACGTCGTACCTGTGTTCTCGTCCGTGTCGTATTAAGCGTTTCATGATAGCATTGTTACTATCATAACCGAATACGCAGGCAACGACCCTGTCATTGTAATTGTGTGTTCACTCGTCGTCGTCGAATAAATGATACTACCAGATCTTTATTTAGCGCCTTGCATGTGCTAATCCCAAAGCAAACAAAAAAGGATCACTTTCTCTCAAAAAGGTGTTTTAAAAAGTTCACCAATATGTAAACAAAACCTTCACTAAGGACTTCCAGAATATCGGAAAGAACTCATCCCCTTGCATGCATGAGTGATTTTTAACAGAAGCGGTTCTGCACATTGTAAAGAATTCCTGGGAGTAATGATGAACTTCTTGTATTAGAGATGAAAATGGTTGTATATTGCACGAGTTGTGAAAGAGGTGAGGTTGTTATATACTGTTACAGTAGCACTGCTTGAAAAACCTTATTTCCACACCACCACCAATAGTTTGGGAATTTGATGAATTTTACCTGTAATGAGACTTCTGGATGTGTGACATTTGCACCACAAATATTACAAAACAAATTATACTTTGGGCATCTATGCAAAATGAATTTTTGGCCTATCTTATTTTAACTTCTTTTAACAATATAATATATTATAATTATTTTATCATAGAATAGATGGATAAGTGGTTAATACTTACTTAGCAAACATCTCCTTCAAAGTGAAGTTCAATTTTGCAGCCTGTACATTATCTTTTTCCTTGTCTTTCTTTCATCTGACTGCTCGTGGCATCGTTCTTTATAGAGAGAATATAACTTGACTGCTGTGGAAAATGAGAGAATACAGTAAATAGTTAAAATATAGATATTTAATGTGACAAATACGATTTCATTTTTCATGGACGTCATGGTTGGGCAAACTTGCAATATATATATATATTTTTGAAATAAACAGGAAGGGGTTTCAAGCACATAATTTTCAAACTTCAATACCAAAATTGCTAGAATGATAAATTATACTTCACGAAATAAGAGGAATGTTGAATAAAAATCTGCATCCACATTTGTTTTGAATGAAGTAGGCCTAACGTTAGTAAATAAGAAGGAAAAAAAAATACCTTAAGGGTGGCAAAGATATATACATTTTTGAAATAAACAGGAAGGGGTTTCAAGCACATCATTTTCAAACTTCAATACCAAAATTGCTAGAATGATAAATTATACTTCACGAAATAAGAGGAATGTGGAATAAAAATCTGCATCCACATTTGTTTTGAATGAAGTAGGCCTAACGTTAGTAAAGAAGAAAGAAAAAAAATACCTTAAGGGTGGCAAAGCAGTCACCCCCCCCCTCCCCCACTACCACCACATACACACAAACACAGCCTTGCAATCAATTAGATATTCACACTTGAGCCCCATTTCCACCTTAATTTCAATACTTGTTAAAACTAATTTTGATATGTCACTGAAGTGAAACAGTGAAAGAAACTTTTTTTTTAAAGAAAACCAATTTAAGCAAAAGCCTAATGAAATCAAAACTTAATAATAGCAGAAGTATCACGGACAAAAATTCATTCCATTAATCTTTTCAGCTGTAACTAAATTTTCCCATTTGTTTTCTAAACCACGATAAATTCTCGGCCATAAATCTTGCAGGTTAAGTTAACTTACGCTACGATCGAAAAAATTTGTGGAACTAGTATATGTAATGTTTACATGAGCGATGAAGTTTTATGATACTGGGCAACTATCTGTTGTAAATTTTTTTTGTTTTGGGATCATAACCACGAGGAAATGTGATTAAAAAATACTCTGTACTTACAGAAACAGTAACGCTACTTGAGAGATTACTCGAATTTGTCAGACGGGAACAAATACCGCTGTTATATTCTCCCGAAAAATCGCCACTCTTGTCTTCAGTTTTTTCACTCAGAAGTTCATGTGAAGTGCACGCTATAACCGAATAAAACGGTGATAGTGCATAAGGGGTAGACATATCCCAATTAACAACACAATTGCCGTTTCCCGAATCGGAATATAACTTTGATACATGTCAAATTTACATGAGCATTGCTATATGAAAAGAGGTATACCCCCAAATTGTTTTATGGTATCAAACGGCATATAGCATTTTAGAAATAGATACAAAAGAAAGGATACTATGTGGAAAACATTCTCAATTCAGTAATAACAAATATAATGCAAAATTTGAAATGACCGTATAAGAGCTACTTTTTGCCGTACTTCAATTTGGAAAAGTTTGGCTTCTGTTGTATTTTGTGAGAATCGGATTTTGTCAATGTGGAAGAGGGGCAGGGTGGGTCAAAAAGGAGCAGGGCGGGTAAAAAAGGGGCAGGGCGGGGAAAAGGAGGGGTAGGGCGGGCCGCCCCTTTAAAACAACAAAGCTAGGACATTGTTGAATTGTTCCCAAGTGGCGTAGATGCAGGTGAATCAGAGATAGGGGAGTGAAAGTAATACAGTCATGTCAGAAAATTTATAAATAAATATGTAAATAAGTTGCCGATTCAGGTTTGAAGTTTTTCTAGGTGATATTTCGTAACATGTTTATTTAATACTGAAACTATGCAAACAGAAAAAGAAAAGAAAAAGTTAGAAATTTACCATTTTACTGTATTTTAGAACTTAGATACCTTAGAAATCCGCAATGAATTTCAGCTAATTGCATTGGCCATCTTCATTGATTTCCAAGCTGCGTTTGACAGCGTCCATCGTCTTTCCATAAATGGTGAAATGCCATGCAGGACACAGGGTGGAATGCCATGGGATGGAATATCATATGGGATATGGGATGTCATGTGGGACATGGGGTTCCACCCCATTTTAACAAGTCATTTGCATATAAGTTATACAAACTGACACTTTCATACCGAGTATGCTCAATCAGGGACTGTGATAGCTAGGATGAGACTTCTTATGGAACCTATGGGATGTCATGTGGGACATGGGGTGGGATGTCATGTGGAACGGTAGAATGCCATGTGGGACATGGTGGGATGCCACGAGTAACACAGAGTGTGACATAGGTTGGGATGCCATGTGTGACATAGGGTAAAATGCTACGTGTGACATAAGGTAGGATGCCATGTGTGACATAGGGTAGGAGACTATGTGGGACATAGGGTAGGAGGCCATGGGATGTGGGACATGGGGTGTGATGCCATGTGGGACATTAAGTAGGATGTCATTGGGACATTAGGAGGGATACCATGTGAAACATATGGTGGGATGCTATGTGGAACATCAGGTGGGAAGCCACTGATGCGGTACATAGGGAGGGATGCCATGTGGGACATAGGGAGGGATGTCATGTGGTACATATGGTTGGATTTAATGTGGGACATACATATAGGATGGGATCCATGTGGGTCATAGCGTGGGATGCCATGTGGGACATATGGTGGAATGCCATGTGGGACATATGGTGGAATGCCATGTGAGACACTGTATGGTGGTTTGCCATGTGGGAGATAAGGTGGAATGCCATGTGGGACAAGGCATGGGATGTCATGTGGGACATGAGGTGGGGTGTCATTTGGTACATGGGATGTGGGACATAGGGTGGAATGCCATGTGGGTCATAGGATGGGATGCCCTGTGGGAGATAAGGTGGAATGCCATGTGGGACAAGGCATGGGATGTCATGTGGGACATGAGGTGGGATGTCATTTAGTACATGGGATGTGGGACATAGGGTGGAATGCCATGTGGGTCATAGGATGGGATGCCCTGTGGGACATATGATGGAATGCCACGTGGGACATGGGATGTCATGTGGGCCATGGGGTGGAATGCCATGTGGAAGATATGGTGGGATGCCATGTGGGATGCCATGTGGGACATGGGGTGAGATGCCATGTGGGACTTAGTATGAGATGCCATTTTTATAATTGGCCTGGTCATATAATATGGGTGTCAATTTGGATGGGTATGCGAACCATGACGGTATTTACCGTTCTAGTTATAATTGGCCGTGTCATATGATATGTATTTGCATGGGCATGCGAACCATGACGGTAATTACTGTTCTAGTTTTATAACATTTTTTCTTTTTTGTAGAAATTGTTTGACTCATCAGGTAATATTCACATGTGTATTATTGAGCACAACAATTGAAGCTGTTTTGATAGTGTATTTTTTGGTCAGTTTTACATCTTGTAAAATGGGATTTTGATTTAGAGAGATTGAAGCCTAACGTTAAAGTTGTACATTCATGGCGCATATTGCTAACTTTTCGGCGAAATCAAAGCAAGAAATTTTCCCATTAATAGGTGATTACTGCTAATTTCTGTTTTTTGTATTTAAAAGGGTTATCCTAATCCCATTTACAATTCGTTAAAGTCATTGATTGAAATTTTGTGGGCTGTGTTTGTGTGTTTGAATAGTAATGATTTTCAATGGCAAGACTGAACGACAAAGTACTTTTTTGTAAACGTTTATTTTACATGGGATTGTTTAGCGATTAATTGCTCAACACTCACACCACTAAAAGTTGCAGGCACAGTAAACATATAAAAATGCTTACAAAACACGGCAATTCACTTGCTGATATTTTATTTCTGCATCTGTTTAAAGCACAACCCAACTATGGATCATTATTTTTGACAAATGTTTTCAGCCTCACAGGTAATTTGAAGACTTAATATAGGCCCCTACTCAAGTTTTGTGACATTCCTTACTTATTTATGAGCTGGAGATTGTAATAGTTACATTATGGTTATTGTAGGGATAGAACCAGTTCCGCAAAACTTTCCTGAATAAAATTTCCGGTTTATTTGGCGTCTGATTGTGTACACGATAAACAATTGAAATAAATGGAAACGAAAATGCACATCCCTACATGCAATCTACCTCAGGAATCTTAGACCCACTCTAAGTGTTATCCCCTTCTCGCTTGCATTCTAAAAACTTTCCAGTTATTTACATTCTGGCTGATTTCTTCTAAGGTCATATCTTTGTTTTCAGTTTTATCCAAGCTAAGCATTCATTGTTTGAGTTCTTTCAGACAAGATTTATATTCCATCATTTTCTTTCCATGCAAAGCACCAATTGTTTTGATTTTGTTTTGATTCCCAACCACTTGATTTTCTTTTCTTTTCAGTCAAGATAATGGATTGTTTGCATTTTGATTCAGAGCATGAATTCATTGTTCAACACATTCCATTGGAAAGTTTCAACTAAGTCTTGAGACTGATCTCATCCAAGAACATCCCATCCCTCCATTTCTGCCCTTCCCCTGTTCCAATACAGTATGTCCCAAAGTTTAATCACTTCTTCCTGAAGCAGTTACAAAACCACACACCAAATTTAATCAAAATCCAATCATCATTTCTTAAGATGTTTTAATGACAAACAAACAAACAGACAAACAGAGGCAAGAAAATGAAAATTAAACCTTGCATCTTTTAGGAAGGCCTCAACTTGAATAGTTTTGTATTGTATGGAGTTACCCAATACCAAGTAGACAGTCAAGCAATGAGCAGCTTGTCAGGCATGGGAATCAATCAGCTTAAAGGATTAGGGGTCAAGCATGTTCATCTTATATGAAAGAGGACTTCAAAAGAAGCAAAATGGTAAAGAAAGCATTCAAAAATCTTATTCTGTTAAGGAGATATTCAAATTTAAAGTGTGGTATCATTTCTGTAGAAAAGACTGATATCAGACTAGTCGTTGTGTCATAGCCTCAGATTCCTCAAAGTCTTTATGTATTCTATCATATTTTGTCCTGCAATTTTGTGACTTAAAAACCATGGGATATGTCCAAAAAGTAGTACAACTGAATCTAGAAAGGGTATTTATGATATACCACCTGAAGAAAGTTTTAGTAAAAATAATCTAAATAGTGAAAAAATTAAAAACTTTCTTTAAAATACATAAAGACTTTGAGGAATCTGAGGCTATGACATCACAACTAGTCTGATTTCAGTCGTTTCTACACAAATGATAACAAACTTTAAACTTGAATATCTCTTTAACGGAATAAGATTGTCTAATTCCTTCTTCACCATTTTGTTTCTTTTGAAGTCCTCTTTCATATAAAATGGACATGCTTGCCCACTGAACAAATCCTTTAATTGTCAGGCATGGGAACCACAAACACACAGTTAGTATTTCCTTAATACTTCATCTAGGAGTTGAAATGGCCTTCTCTCGAATCGAAAAGGACCTTGATGTGAATCACTGGGAACTAATACTCAAGAGTTTAAAGTTAAATCCATACTGAAGCCATGAAAGCCAATCATGTTTGTTGGTGCTAGCTTATCCATGGTTTCCTTGTCATAAAGCGAATGTGAGCACATGAATCCCCCTGGCATGTGGACACATGTGGTGTGGTTTCATCTGGATTTCTAGTTGTGATGACATGTGGGTCATGCATGTGGTGGAATAAAGGTCTGGATTTCAGGTGTGATTGCCTGTAGTACATTGGGCATGGGATGGCATTTAGGACAGAGGTTGGGATGGCATGTGGGACAGAGGTGAGGGATTTGTATGATGAAAGATATTTAGAACCTTTAAAAAAAATCATGAAAATGACTCAAATTTCCCCATTCTTTTCATAATATGAAAATGACATGGAATTTGATTCTTTTTGATAAGTTTGAATGAGGCAAATGAGTTCTGTGCCACCTACAGTACTGTATGTTGTTACATTAGAGAGGAAGATTTTAAAGTACCCCACCATTTGCAGCAAGAGTAAACCATATCATCTTGTTGAATCAAATCATGAAAGATACAAATGATTGATAATGAATTCCTTTCAAATGTGAAGTCATTGACATCAATTCATCATTCATATTTATGTTACATTTAGCTTTGTCGTAAGCAGTGATTCCAAAAGCAGCAATGAATGTTCTGATCTTTCAATTGAATAAAACAAGTTTTTTGTGCTTTAAACGTAAACAGCCCCATCCTATTCCTTCCAAATATGTAGATATTCTTTGTAGCATGTGATGAATTGAAAGTAATGCACAAGTAAATGTTGCCAATACGATATTTTCAAAATATAGTATTGTGCAACATCCCCATCTTGAGATGAAATGTACATAAATGCATGTTTTACGAGAAAGTGTTATCTATAGTTTTAATGTGTGTCAAGTACAGTAGCTTTGTGGCAGTATTGTAAAAGACCAATGGCAAAATCAGTTCTTCCCATTTGTGGGATTTTAATGGTAATTAAAGCTCGATCATATTCTTCTTAATCACAAGTTATCTTCTGAAGATGATTAAGATGAAATGTAGCAAGATATCATTTGGGAAAGAAAGTAAGTGAAATAAATGCTGATGGAAAGTAGAGTATGAGTAAAAGTTCTTGAGGGAAATTTGAGCCAAGTGTGCAAGTGTCTTTATGATGCATTGATACTCTGGCAAAACACATTTTTGGGTAATTTTGCACTAAGATTAAAACAAAAAGTGGATGATTTTTATAATCTTATGATAGAAAGTTGTTCTGTGGGATGAACGTATGGTAATGTCAGGATTCGATTTTTGGAGAGGGTTATGCACAGTGTTAATGAGTTACTTTGGCTAGTAGTGTTTTTTTGTAGTTGTATGCTTTGAAACTTTTTGTATGTTGATTTCATCATGGTTATATAATAAGTGTTGAGGCAAAACAGTAGCTAAAATATTTTTAAAATTTTTGAAAATCATTAACAAAACAAATGATCAGATCAAAAGGTAACCATCATACAGTACAACGTTTTACAATTTTTGAAATGCAAAGTCTTGAAATGCAGTTTTGGGGCTTTATGAAATGGCAGATTTTTGTTCTTTTCTTATGTTCAACCATTGATCACGACATCACAATCCTCGGTTCCTGTCAGCTAAAGTTACTGTAATGTTGTAGTGTTGCAGCAATTTGCAGTCAAATTTGGGTTCTATGCAGTATCTTAAACAGAAATGTCATTACTGTGGGAATTAAACAATTTCAATTAATCTTAAATCTTATATTTGCTATGGCTTAAATTTTGGAAGCAGATTAAACCATCAGTCAACCTCTTCAAAGTAACATAATTTTAAGTGAATTCAATTGTTTTTCATTAATCAATAATAAATATCAGAGAAAACAATTTGAATCACGTCACTTTTCATCAGAAATTTATATTGTTGATTCTACAACAATGGGGCAATTATGACTGACAGAAAAAGTATAGTATTATAACGATGAGGAACAACATATCATTATTCTAACATTACCTATAATATAGATCATTTGAAGTGGACATGCATCAGTATCATAATTAATTGTGATATTGATTTACTGGATAACCTTTATTAAATACAGCAATTTGTGAAATGCATCTCTGCCTGCTAAGGCTACAATGTTGTTTTTGCAATTCATATCTTAAATGTGATGGAATTTTTTCCAATCTTACGCAGAAGCGGCATTATCATTATGTCTATTTTTAGCATCAGATTACAGGGCTGTCAACCCCAAAGTCAGAGTCAATCCTCCCTTACACAGTCGCTACCGTAGAGAGGATGTTGCATCAACCGCATCTTGGTCACTCATTTCTCACCCACTCCTACTTCCTATCAGCTCTCCCAAACCTTTTTGCCCCATTGCAATACTGAATTTTCGATCAACCATATGCTCTTAACCTGTCCTTTATATTTTAAGTTCAAATCTACCCTCTCCCCCTTCATCTCTATCTCTGACCTCTTCAAGAAAAATCCCTCCTCCGACATTATCTTCTTCTGTAAGTCGTAACAGCAACTTATTCCACTTGATCTAATTCTCACCCATCTCCCCCTTTTTTTGGACCTACAGTATGGGGTCATGATGGTGTGTGTGTGTACTGTATGCATGTATGTGTGTGATGCTAGCTCGTAAACAGGATATCTTAACAACCATACACCGGATTCATGTCATATGTGGGACACAGCTTACATGTATGGTTTGTAGATGTGCCCTATTGTTTTTGGTGTTGATGTTGCGCATATTAATGAGTACAGTAGGTGGGCTTAATGTTAAAATCTTAAAATAATCATATTTAAATAACCACATGTCTGTTGTGTTTCATATTGAGTGTAATTATGTTATAAACTAGTGTACATGTTCTTGGTACAAAAATGTTGAATTTCATTAATACGCATTTTGGGCGTGGCTTAACATGATTTTGTTAAAAGGGGTTTGTAAACACAGTATCCCAAGAACTATACATGGGATTCAGTTCATATGTGGTGCACAAATATTCCAACTCCACAGATGTGTCTTATTGTTTTTGTCTAATAACCCATGCAGACCCCTAGCTTGATTCAAATAGGGCCAGGGTGCTAGACTTGTTGAGGGGCACATTAATGTGCGCGTGAAGCACTGTGTCTTTTCGGCATGGAGTCCAGGGTCCCCTTTACAAACAGGACCATTGCTTACTATGCTATCATTCTGTGTTCTGTATTCATTTAAGAGATTTATTAAGATTATTAAGCTTTAAAAAAAATTAATAATAAAAAAATAGATACAAAAATAAAACAAATTCTTTCTTGAGGAGCAGGGGATCTGTTTTGTTTTATATTTGGTGTAAATATCTTGTTAAGTAGTGTCTACATGTTCATGGTACAAAAATGTTGAATTTAATTAATATGTATTGCGGGCAGGGCTTAACATGATTTTGTTGAAAAGATCTTGTATCACAATATCTCAAGAAGTATACATGGAGTAGGCAGGGCTTAATGTTAAAATCTTATAATGCTTATTTTGTATTAGCCACATGTCTGTTTTGTTTCATATTTGAAATAATTATGTTGTTAGCAAGTGTATATATGTTATTGGGATGAAAATGGTTTAATTTGATTAGTTGTGAAATTCCATTCTCGACTCCTTCGACCTCCGGTGCACGAAGGCCGGCCTCTTCTTTGCTCTCCGCATCCTCACCGATTAGACCCTTGCTTCCATTCCATCCGTTTTCCCTCCTTCACCAACCTCTTTAATCTCAACAAACGCATCCCCCCACCTTTCGGGATTCGGATGAACTCTCATTCTTCAAAGCCAACAACATTTTCTCGATCGCTAGATACACCATCCCATCTATACCCACCTGGACTATTCACCCCCTTCCTTCAAGGTGTACCTTGGTCTTTCCTCCTTCACAAAAGCTCTTCACAATCCAGCCTTCTTCCACCCCAAATACTACCAACTCAGTAGACATTTCCACGACTACTCCTTCCTCTTCACCGACGGCTCCACACTGGAAGGCTCTTCTGCAGCTGCCGCCACCTGTCCAGCCTCGCACCCTCTCCTCAAGGCTCCCGGATGGTACCTCTATCTACTCTGCCGAGGCAAAAGCCATCCTCCTAGCCTTAAACTTCATAGAACTCTCTTTCTGCCCCCGTTTCGTCATCTTCTCTGACTCTAAATCCATCCTCACTGGCATCCTCAACATGCTGTGGCCCAACCTTCTCATTCTACAAATCCTCAACAAATTCACACTTTCTCCATCTTAGGAAAGAATAGTATTTCTTTTGGATTCGCAGCCATGTTGGCATCCCTGGCAATGAGAGAGCCGGCAGAGCCGCCAACAAAGCTCTGTCAAAGATCACCTCTTCTTTTCCTATTCCACACTCAGACCTCCGTCTCTCCATCTCCAACTACATAAAAAAAAACCCTGGCAAACTCCTGGAATCACGAAACCAGTATCAAACTCCACACCATCAAACCCAAAGTCGGGACCAACACCCCTCTGCACAGTAACAACCGCAGGGAAGACATCGTTGTCACCCGCATCCGCCTCAGCCACTCCTCTCTCACTCACTCCCATCTCTTATCCAGCTCCCCTACCCCTCTCTGCCCCTCTTGTAACACTGATCTCTCCATCAAGCATATTTTCGTAACCTGTCCCTTATACCAGAACTCCAGATCTCTTCTCTCCTCACTATCCTCAATCTCGGACCTTTTCGAAAACAATTCTTCCTCAAACATCAACTTCCTCCGCAACAACAACCTCTTCCACCACATTTAACTTCCCCTTCCCCCCTTTCTAACTTTTCTCCTTTTTTTCTCTTTCTGTTTTCCCCCTCTTCTCCCTAACAAACCTTCCTTTCCTCACTATCCTAAATCTTACACCATAATTTATTAACACCTCTTGTCACATTTTACTCTGACTGTCGCGGTGTCGTTAAACATCAACCAACCAAACCAAACTATTGTGAGAACTAATTGTAATATTGTAACTGTCATTGTAACATTGAGCCCATTGTGTTATAACATTTATTAAACAATAGTTTAAACTTACAATTCATATTCCCTGTTGGAACCTCAAAACCTTTGGTTTATGGTTTCTACCTTACCTATCGCTTCTGCTTCTCTCTACCTTTCCTACTCCTCTATCAATTGTTTTTTTTTTTTTTCCCTTCCTCTCTTTATTCTAGCACCATCAAATTTTATTACCCTCCTGGCACATTTGACTGACTGTCGCATTGCAGTGCCATTAAACCTCAACCAACAAATAAACAGGACTACTGTGAGAAAAGTTTCCCCAACACTGAAACTTTGGAAAATCAGACAGAATTGATAGATCCATTCTGGCAAGATGCCATGAAAAGGGCACAAAGCATAAAAAGAAAAACAAACAGGTCCTTTGCATAATTTGAGGGTAGGTCACCAATTTCTTAATGTAATAGCATGGAGATACTATTTGGGATGGTATTAGTAATGAGGCAGAATTATGCAAGAAGAAAAGACTGGTTCAGGTAAAGCACTCTTGATCCCTATAAAATATTGAAACATTGTACCCATTATAATGGGAATATTATACCCATCATTTTCAATGGTTTTTGCTGTATGTGTTCTTGAAAGCTTAATTTAGGCTTGAATAAGCTCTATATTACTTCAACTTAAATTTGCATAAATATTTGAATAATGAATTTTGAATATAACATTTTAATTGGACCTACATTTCAGTAACTTCATATTGTTGGTTTGAATAAAAACAGGAACAGATATGAATGATACAGAAGATAAAACTACAATACTTTGTAAATGAGGAACATTGTTCTAAATTTAGAGTTTAATTAATTATGACACCTCACTTGGTATCTGCTTTGCACCAGGTGGTACATAAGGCCTCTGTTACATGTATGACACAGTTTAAACTTAAGTATTGAGCAATAGCAAAATCTATCATGATATTGATGAAATCTTTAATTTTAAATTATAGAGCATTAAGTAAGTCTGTGAAATATACAGTACTCGACCTACTAAGGTTTTTCTTTAAATCGTCAAATCCGTCCCATTCTTAACCTAACTTACCCAATGTATATGATGCAACTGTTAACAGAAGTACCATTTTCATTAATCAATTTAAGATCTTTTAAACATTGACTGAAATTGTCTGAGTGCTTGAAAGCTAAAATGAACATAAATAATTTCTGTATAGTGTCATGCCTTGACAGGAACTTTTAATTCTTTTTATTTGATTAACCCATTTAAAGGAGAACAGTTTCTCATCAGAACATTTTAAATTGCATTGCACTCACACTTTAGCTTTCATATTGCTGATTCGGTTTGAAAAAGTAAACAACAAGATTTGCAAATTTATAAGAAAATTTGTAGAAACAACAGTGCAAGATTCTTTGTGATGCATGAAAGCATTTTGCAAGTGGTAGTTTTAATGTGTCTTTAAACATTTTTTTACCCTGACAATGACTTATTTTTGCTGTTGACCAGAGATGAAAGTAATCCTTAAGGAGTGAGGAAGGAATATAAAGTGTGACACCAGTCACTTCAAACAGACTTGCAGTAGTACTGTACATCCTGTAAAATACATGTATTTGATAAAGTGCATAACATACTGTACCCTTGTATTAAAGTGACATATAATAGCAATGGGCCAATATGTATAATCTGAGCAGAAGACAGTCCTGTGAGAATCTGAATGTTTTATTTATTGCTGTGTACATCAAATTCATTGAAACAGACATTTAATTGTGAAGTTAATTTAGTTTGAGTGATTTAAGGGCAATCAATGCATTGGAATGTGTGATTTGGTAAGTTGAATGAAGTCCAGAGCTCTGCCATTGTATATGTCCTCAAATTCAACCACGGATAACTTTTAGAATGTCTTCCCAGTAGATGGTCAATTGGAAGAATGGCCAAGTTTTGAAAAGTTAACTGCTTGCCTTAACCTATTGTACTGCATATTGCATTTGCCCATTTACATCAGAATCGAGTTATTCAGTTGATAAAATCACCCAATTTCATTATTTTCATGGATGATTACATGTAGATCTGAAAATGAAAACATTTGCTGTAAATTTTTTTTATTTTACTAATTTTGTAGCAATTTTTGGCATTTTTATAATTTCCAATTTGAAAACATCTAGTTGATGTTGTCTCTGGACCTGTGGTGATAGTCTTGTGTTTCTGTGAATGCAAGCACATCTGCTGTACCTACATAATTAGCCAATATAAAATGTTGTGGATACTGTACCTTGATATTTATGTACAGTATGTGTTTCTATTATGCTGAAGCTCAAGTAATTAAAATTAATATGACATCGAATATTGATTTTATGTGTAAGCATCCGTAATGTGTTCTGAAATTAACACCCTAAAAATGAGTTACATTTCATGTAATTGTTTTTATTGTTATTGAATGTGGTTATAATGCAACTGTGTAAAATACCAGGTCAGGAATCAAACTAGATCTTAGACTTAAAGGCTACTTTAGTTTTTCCTAGAAATTTCATGTATTAAATGATAAGATTTGTCATCAGACAGGTCTATCATTTATGATGTAAAGACAACCAGGACTGAAGAAATTGGTTTGATATCTTGTTATGTAAAGGAATAGAATTATATCATGCAGGGGTGTAGGAGGTGGCCTCTGGGTAGGGGTTAACCCCAAATATTTCCTGGTTACAAGCGGAAAAATTGCACTGGTAAATTAAGTTTCCATGAAACTTTGCTGCTGATCGCTGATTAGTAATCTGGAACTCTTCTGACTTTTTCAGGAAGTTGCTTCCATTTTTTGGAAATTTCCTTCAATTTTTGGAAATTTCCTTTAATTTGGGAATTTTTGCCAAATTCCACCACAATTTCCAATAACAAAATTTGTGTTCAATTTTACCAATTGTTTTCAATTTTATGTTATTAATTTCCGAATTCCCAACCGGGCAGAAAGCATACAAACAGGCAGATAATTCCCCCCCCTCCCGCATCTGGTATGATGCCGTGACTTTTTCACCAATTGTGTAAATGTATCTGCCTAGGCCACTCCTCTCTCACTCACTCCCATCTCTTATCCAGCTCCCCTTCTTCTCTCTGCCCCACTTGTAACATTGATCTCTCCATCAAGCATATCTTTGTAACCTGTCCCTTATACCAGAACTCCAAATCTCTTCTCTCCTCACTATCCTCAATCTCAGACCTTTTCGAAAACAATTCTTCCTCAAACATCATCATCTTTCTCCGCAACAACAACCTCTTCTACCACATTTAACTTCCCCCTTCCCCCCCGCCCCCCTTTCTATACCTAACCTTACTTATTTCCTTCTTTTTTTTTTTGCTCTTTGTTTTTCCCCCTTTTCTCCCTTACAAACCTTCCTTTCCTCACTATCCTAAATCTTACACCATAATTTATTAACACCCTCTTGGCACATTTGACTGACTGTCGCGGTGCCGTTAAACACCAACAAATCAAACCAAACTATTTTAAAGAAGCACTTGGCTGAAGTGTGAGGGTGTATTATTCTGGAGTCTAGAATATTTAAACACAAGTTTTATGCATGTGACGGTATTGATAACCTGTGATGTGAATGTTCAAATCAACCAAAATTTATTTCCAAATAGTTCTTAAATAATTTGTGAAGGACAAATCTTATTAAGAATTAGACCTGTGATATTTCAAATTACTTAGCAAAAAAGATGCCCTAAATTTTTGAGGGATATTTTGTAATTGATATCAAGGATCACAGTTACCTTTATATTCCTATCTATATTGTACTGTCTTGAGTAGGCAAATGGTTGGAATTCACAAAATCTTCAGTAAAATACGCAAACAGTTTTGAGGAATGTAGTGTTGGAACTAGTCTAATTTTAGTAATTTCCATGCAAATTTCATAGAACGTAACTCCACTTTACAGGTTAAATTCAGCCATCCACAGGCCTGGGTGACATTGTTTTTTGACAAAAACTAATATACATTCAATTATTGCTTCAAAAGCATTGATATCATCAAATATCATTATTCAATTTGATAACATTTTATTCAAACATCTTCAGGCACCTTCAAGCTTGTAATCAAACTGAATCATATTGAAAGAATTATTGCTTCTTTTAGCAATATTACCGATAAATTTGAACCAATAGGAGAATGAGACCTGACTGCACAAATTCATTAAAATGTGCAAAAAAGAATAACAGTTCTATTGTAGAAAAAATTCTTCAGAATAAAAAAAATAAAGATTATCAGTGTTTTGATTAAAGATACCCATCATTTCCTGAGAAATTATTTATAATTTTGCATTTCTAAAAATTTCTTGCTTTTCTCCTGCTGTATAGGCATGTAATTATTTTTCACTTAATTTTTTCTTGAATGAAATATAAATTTCTCCCTTTATTGACCCACATTGCAATTAGTTTTTATTTAACAGCCTGGCATATTTGACATATTCTGCCTGTTCTTTACTCTTCTCTTTATTTCTTCAAATACCACTTGCAATCGTGATGATTAAACCACCGTCCACTCACAGTCCTTAATCATAACAATAATAACATCACGAAACTGAAATGCAGTAATTATTATTGTTGGCTTTTGATGAATTCTGTATGGTTGTTCGTGGGATATGTTCAAAGAACAGAATATGAACATGATTACCACTGTAAAGTAGAATCGTTAAATTTCAGCTGCTTCTACGGTACGTCAGTTGGTTGTGTAGTTCACTGTACACAGACTATAACTACTTGTTCAGATTCTTGATTCTGATATTGGTCAGATCATGAGAAGGAAAATTCTTACTTTTTGTTGAATTTGAATATTGATTGGCCCCCGTGGTCTATTGCAAATTAATACTCACTTTCATTGAGGAAGTACCCAAAGATGAAAACGGTAGCTTAGCATACATAATGAATTTCTTTACTCGATGCTGAATGTCAAGTGAGGGAATCCTACGGGAAAGTTCTGTGTGGATAGCGACATCTGTGTTTACATCTCCTGCAGTATGTGCATTAAGTTAGTGCGGCTGACATGCATATAAATAGAAATGCGATATTATCATTATTCCCATTTTGAGGAAAAGTTTTTGTTTATATCAGCGTAGAGTGGTGTGCATGTGTGATATAACTTTTGGAGTTTGGGATATTATATAGAGATGAAGTAATTGGAATATGGTATGGATAATTTTGAAAGTGATTTTTATTTTGATGAAGTGAAATTTAAACGATGGACAGTGTTCACATCGTGAAGCATAACTAAGTAGCCGTTAATCATGAGTTCCACTCACTGTAAATCTTCCAATGGGACTGACAAAAAACTTTCCAATAATTTTGAGGTAAGTTTATTAATTGAAATTTTATAGAAAATTTTGAAGTTGTACAATATTCAAATAGGTTAATTAAATGAACGAACGTGGTGAATGTTATAAAGAAGATATAATTAACTGCACATTTGTGTTTTTATTTGTAAAAATTGCAGGTGTGTTGTATTACACTTTGAGGTATGAACTATTCAGCCAAACATTTAAATGTATACAATTTAGGGTTGTGGATGGTTATCCGTTTAAACGTTTACCTGCCCGTTTGTGCTATCATCCATTTAGGAAACCATACTCTGTGTAATCAAATGTTATTTCAATTCTTATGTTTGTTATTTATAAGTTTGAATAAATTCACGAAAACCCAACCTTTTTCTTCTCGTGTCAATCTTTGCCCACTAAGTTATTGCCTTCTCATTTCACCCAGGGTCCATATACATAGTGCAATGTATTTTCACAGTACCTGGGATGGAACACAGCTGGCCTTCACTCCTAAGGAAGACCCAGGCTAGTGCTCATTTACATAACCCGTAAAATACACACACAATATTTCCGCCCATCCATTCACTATCGAATCACAGTACATACAGTATCTCCTAATCACTGGCCAGTTATATGCAAATTTTTGCCACAGCCATACTGTCTCGTAGTAAGGTCATGGGGATACCGTACAAGCTTGTTTTGCAGGAATTTGTCGCTTAAAGAAGTCATTTTTGGTAATTCAGTAATAAGTGGAGCAATCCATGTTGGAATCTTCAACCAATCAAACATCAGTGAATCTTGGGTACACCATGGAGTAAGCGACATTTGTCTCTGGTGTGTTAGATTCCATAAGGTGGTTAGAATGTTAAACTTCTAGTGACATTTGGTGAGAAAGTTTTAGTGTGACAGTGAATGCAGGTGGCATTATATAAGCCTGGAGTTGTTACTTAGCAACAAATACCTGGTTTATGTTTTGAATCACAAATCCAGGCCAACATATTTAAACTGCTAATTCAAAGAACTTACTCACAGGAGTGTTTGTCGCTTGAAATGTTAGTATGATGAAAAGTTGCAGTGTGGGGGTTGGGGCTTGTCTTTCAAATTGCAGTGCAATTTGCCTGCTATTTTGACTTCAATTTGAAAGTAGAGGTTATCAGAAATGTGATGAAATTTGAGTGCACTAATATTTATATTCTTGTGATAAATTCCTTTTCTATATTTTTTTAAAATATCTAGCATGGGACAGTACATGCTGTAATTATTTTCGCAGGCTTCCTCCTCTTCCTCCTCCCCCCTCCATCCCTCCTCCCTGACCCTTTAATTCCTCCCATATGAATGTCTACATTTAGGGACCTTGTGTTCAACAAATACATTTCTCATGTGATAAAATATTAATTAAGATTAAGCTAAATAATAATGGCAGGAAAGTTAACTTGGTGTTCCATATCGGCAGATTGCCAGAAACTTGTTTCCAACCTTTTCTTACATTCCACGATGAAGAATCATTGAGTGGGCCAGACAATATTTGAGGGGAATCCCACGTTAAATTTGAATGGCGCATTTATTAAAAACCCCCAGATATCTCAAGTGTGAGGTATGCGGAATTGCTGTGTGTGTACAAACCCCTGCAGTATATATTACGGCTGAATTGGTCTACTTAACTTTGCTGACAGTGCTTGGATTATATCGGGATTTTGACAAAGTTTTGCTTTGTTTTTATTTATTTTGCAGGATTGTTTATGGTATGTTCTTTTCTTTAATAAAAAACTAGGTTTTTATTGTGCAGTTTGTGATTTTTGTTTTATTTTCTTGAAGAAGATATTTGTAATGAAAACGATTGAACCCCAGTAGTGTGCGCTCCCTATCCAATAATACCTTTTATTTTCCATGAACTTTTGTCTTGCATTTATCAGTTAGGATATAAATTTACCACTATTGTTTCCACTCGTTTATAGTTTTTACCCCGATCATGGAAATGCAATCCAGCCCCAAAACAGCAGTCGGCTTTGCAAGTTTGCATGAGGGATTAACTGGTACATGCATGTACGTGGGAGCATGTAAACAGTATAGTATATTACGTCACTGGATAATTACATCATCACTTACGGTTAAACGGTTAACATACTGTAATGGTGGCGGTTGTAAGTTTATGAAAAATGCTAACTGCCACAACCTTAATGTAATTGTTTAGGTTCAAAGCAGGGTTCTAGCTAGACCAATTTTGAGTGCCGGGCTCCAGTACAATCCAGGGTGACCCCTAGATCCCCTCCCATTAGGAACTGTTCAATTTTAGTCCAGTTCTATTGACAAACTGTCAACGAAAAAGTATGCTAGAAGGATTCACAAAATATTTTTAATGTACAATAAGACTAAAAAAATATAATGCATATTCAACTGTCTAAGTCCCCCCCCCCCCCCCTCACCCTCCCTCCTTATCAAACCAAAAAAGTACAAACATATGCCGGAAACTCTTCTCTCAATTCCCATTGTAATTCATCTTGCCCAAACTTTTCACCGCTTTTATTTTCGTCCCAGTATCGTTTGACGAAAGTCATACAATAATACAATTATTTCAAGTTAACTAGCGGCAAATGTTTCTATAAAGTACACAACAACTTTTGTCAATATCAAATCCCCCACAAATTAAAAGAATATTGATCAGTCCGTTATAATATTAAGTGCATATGGGGTTTATAACAAATATGATTGGTTACTCACATTTGGACTGGTCTATAAGCACGCCTTGGGCCCTTGGGGGTGTAATATTTACTTTGTTAAAATTTATTTGTATGGTAAGTGACGGACTCGGCAAGCTGCCAGCAGTAATTCACAAGGATTAAAATGTGAACCTAATTTGTGTGCATGTACGTATGTTTATGCAAAGAGCTTCATTTATGGGTGATTTTATGATAATATGTACATTTAATTGCATTAAATTCTTATATAGTTCTCTTGTTTTGATCAGAATTTATTGTGCGTAATGTATCTTATGTTATGTGTGTAAATCAGCAGATGACATAAATAATGCGAGATTAAAAGGAGATCTGTTTAAACACTTTTTAATTAACTGAATTAACCTTTTAAATGCTAGGCTGAAGAATGAATCTTAGAACTGAGTGCTGGGCAGGAATTCGCGAGTCCTGGGCGGGCCGCTCACCGTAGCTAGAACCCTGGTTCAAAGACATGATGTATACAAAGCATGTTAATAAGATTTTGATTTTTTAAGTCAAGAATCTTTAGAGATTGAGAGCTTTAATTACAAATAAAACATTTTCTCAAAATAAATGGTACCCTTTTGGACTTACTCTTGATATACAGTAGAGAGTTTTTTTTATTGATCTTGATCAACAGTCAAATTGAAGGGTATTTCATATGTATTGCCATTCAGACTTTTAATTGCATATAATGGGGCATTTTATTGCATACAATGGGGCATTTTATTGCATACAATGGGGCATTTTATTGCATACAATGGGGCATTTTATTGCATACAATGGGGCATTTTGTTGCATACAATGGGGCATTTTGTTGCATACAATGGGGCATTTTTTTGCATACAATGGGGCATTTTTTTGCATACAATGGGGCATTTTGTTTATTGGGGCATATAATGGGGCATTTTATTGCATATAATGGGGCATTTTGTTGCATATAATGGGGCATTTTGTTGCATACAATGGGGCATTTTATTGCATACAATTGGGCATTTTGTTGCATATAATGGGGCATTTTGTTGCATACAATGGGGCATTTTGTTGCATACAATGGGGCATTTTGTTGCATATAATGGGGCATCAGACATACTGTATAATATAAAAGTATATTTGACCAACTATTAAATAGATTGTCCAGCACGACAAACTCACTCCATAGAATTCATATGTAAACTTGAATTAGAGCACTCTGCAGAGTGCATACCTCCACCCCTGTTTATTCCCCACTGAATACAATCAACCTCAGAAATCCTGGACCCACCAAGTTGTAACCCCAAAAAATCTCTTTCTCACTGTTGATCTGTATTGCCATTTACATTCTAAACACTTGAGGATCATCATTGTTTTCAGTGTAATTCAGGCTAAGCATTCATTGTTTGAGCTCTATACAAGGTAGATTCACATTCCATCATTTTCATTCATGGCAGAAACCAATTGTTTTGATTTCATTGATACCAGAGATCACTTCACTTGATTTTTTTTGAGTCCAGGATTTAGTATGGCTGTTCTTTCATGGCATGAGTTCATTGTTCAGCACATTTATTGGAAAGTTTAAACAAAGTGTTAATGAATTTTGCCCTAAAATATCCTCAGCCGTCAATTTTTGCTCTTCCCCTGTTCCAATACATCCCAAATTTCAATCACTTCTTCGTAAAGCAGAAACAAAACCAAATTTGATCCAAATCATAGTCATCAGTTCTTGAGATATCTTGATGACACACAAAATATCCCCATCGCCTTTTTTCACCTTTCCCCTGTTGTAATATATTTCAAATTTTAATCACTTTTTCCTTGGGCAGTATCAAAACCACACAACATATCTAATCCAAATCAAATCCAAATCAAATCATCCATTCTTGAGATATCTTGATGACAAAGAAACAAACAGACAAATAGACATAAATATGCCCCCTCCCCTCTATTTTCACCCTTCCTTGTTCCAATATATATATATATATATATATATATATATATATATATATATATATATATATATATATATATATATATATATATATATATATATATATATATATATATATATATTAAATTTCAATCACTTTCTCCATAAGCAGGAACAAAACCCACATACCAAATTTAATCCAAATCCAATCATCAGTTCCGATCTTGATGACAAACAGGCAAAAACATAATCTCTGTCCAAGTTCATAGGCCGAGGTAATTCAATATAGTTACTCTATTGTACTACATTATGCAGTATCATTATAAAAGGATGAGATAATACTGAATTAGACTTTCAAACAGACTTCATAGTTTAATTGTTGCATATTCAAGAAACCATTAATAGGCAAGAACTAACGCAGGCCAATGTTACTATTCATGTAATGTTTATTTGAAAGCGTTGGACTTGAATCATGATACATGTACAGTATATCAGTCATCTAAAAGATGAAATTGCAACAAAGCCACAAATTTAAGAGAGCAAATTCTGAAGCAGAAACAAAATGCTCAGTGAATATTTATTAATCCACAAGCTAAATATTAAACTGGAAGTGCACATCAGGAAATTTGAGCATCATATAATGTAAATGCTGAGTTGTATCTGTCAAAAGCTGGCAGTTTCAAAGTAATTTGCAAAATTCATCCATTTTTCAGAGTAAATTTATGGCAAATTGTGACATGATTGAAATGCCTCTGCGAAATCTTTGGTCATAAATACTAGTAAATGTTCTAAAATTTGTGACCTGATATTCTTTGTTATCATGGTGTATGTTACCAAGTGGGATACATTTGTAGTGTTTTGGAACTCCATTTCGAAGACTTGTAAATAGAATAGATGGCATGTTGTTTGCAGCAGCTTATGCACCTATGCAATATATTAAAATGGATCAAAATCATTGTAATTTAGATTATAATAATAATTTTGTTACATATTGTTGTCTGTTCTTTTCAGTGGTCATTGGGAATTTTCTGTTGAATAGAAATTTCAAAAAAATTCTGACAAGCCAATCTCTTAAGCATAATTTTGCCAAAATAATGATAACAACTCATTACTACTGCTTTTAATGCATAATTTAAAATAAGGAAAAGAGGTGGTGGTTTCTGCCCGAACCATTTACCCTCATCTTGTCAAATTTTATTTCCTCAAATCTGAGCTGTTCCAGTTTCATCTATTTAACTGAAGGGCTGCACTGGTCCCCTTCCCCCATTACTGATTGCAAAACTTGAGATGAGATGAAAGTAGCGTACTTAAAATCTTTATTCAATTTTTAACATATACTTGCTGAATTGTGGTCAATACCCAGGTCAATACTCAGGTCAATACCATTCTCATCTGTTGATGAGGTGGTATGGATAAGATTTAATTTAAGCTACTTGTCACCCTTCCAACTATTATGGAACGCGATTTAGAGCGAATCTCGTCTTGTCACCCTTCCAACTATTATGGAACGCGATTTAGAGCGAATCTTGGTCTTGTCACACCTTTCAACTATAATGGAACTCGATTTAGAGCGAATTTTGTCTTGTCACCCCTTCCAACTATTATGGAACGCGATTTATAGCGAATCTCGTCTTGTCACCCTTCCAACTATTATGGAACGCGATTTAGAGCGAATCTCGTCTTGTCACCCCTTCCAAGTATTATGGAACGCGATTTAGAGGGAATCTCATCTCGTCACCCCTTCCAAGTATTATGGAACGCGATTTAGAGGGAATCTCATCTCGTCACCCCTTCCAACTATTATGGAACTTGATTTAGAGCGAATCTCGTCTTGTCACCCTTCCAACTATTATGGAACGCGATTTAGAGAGAATCTCGTCTCGCCACCCCTTCCAACTATTATTAAAGAGAATCTCGTTTCGTCACTTCTTCCAACTATTATGGAACACGATTTAGAGGGAATCTCGTCTCGTCACCCCTTCCAACTATTATGGAACGCGATTTAGAGGCAATCTCGTCTCGTCACCCCTTCCAACTATTATGGAACGCGATTTAGAGGCAATCTCGTCTCGTCACCCCTTCCAACTATTATGGAACGCGATTTAGAGAGAATTTCGCCACCCCTTCCAACATTATTAAAGAGAATCTCGTTTGTCACTTCTTCCAACTATTATGGAACACGATTTAGAGGGAATCTCGTCTTGTCACCCTTCCAACTATTATGGAACGCGATTTAGAGGAATCTCGTCTCGCCACCCCTTCCAACTATTATGGAAAGAGGCAATCTCGTTTCGTCACCCCTTCCAACTATTATGGAACGCGATTTAGAGGCAATCTCGTCTCGTCACCCCTTCCAACTATTATGGAACGCGATTTAGAGGCAATCTCGTCTTGTCACCCTTCCAACTATTATGGAACGCGATTTAGAGGCAATCTCGTCTTGTCACCCTTCCAACTATTATGGAACGCGATTTAGAGAGAATCTCGCCTCGCCACCCCTTCCAACTATTATTAAAGAGAATCTCACTTCTTCCAACTATTATGGAACACGATTTAGAGGGAATCTCCCTCTCACCCCTTCCAACTATTATGGAACGCGATTTAGAGGCAATCTCGTCTCGTCACCCCTTTCAACTATTATGGAATGCAATTTAGAGGGAATCTCATCTCGTCACCCCTTCCAACTACTATGGAACGCGATTTAGAGGCAATCTCGTCTCGTCACCCCTTCCAACTATTATGGAACGCGATTTAGAGGCAATCTTGTCTCGTCACCCCTTCCAACTATTATGGAACGCGATTTAGAGGCAATCTCGTCTCGTCACCCCTTCCAACTATTATGTAACGCGATTTAGAGAGAATCTCGTCTCGCCACCCCTTCCAACTACTATGAAACGCGGTTTAGAGGCAATCTCGTCTCAAGGATATTGCTTGATCTCACCATCCCCAATGAATCTGTTTCATACTACAAATGTCACATCTGCTTATCTGCTTTGCTAATTGATTGGCTTCTTGGCGGTTGTGTAAACAGTTCGTCCAATCAGAAATGATGGATTGTTTTACCTGTATATTTTCATCTCCACATTAACATGATATCTGGCAGAAATGGATTTACATATAGTATTAAGAGAAGTAGAGATCTGCCCATTTAGATATTTGGACAATTAAACTTTAAAAAAAATTGGAATTCTTGAATATGAATTGCTCTAAAATTCACTGTCAATTGAAACTAAATTTTCAACTGTAAATTGAACAACCTGATGCTAGTACTTGTGTAATTTGCTATTTCTTGTGAGTTTCCATCATTTTTGTTCAGATCCAAAATCTTATGGTAAATGCCATTATATTTGTGACTCATAGTGTTGCTCTCGTATTATGCTGTTCTTGAATAAAACAGATTAAGCAGGATTGATGATTCTGATGCATTTGTGAATCAAAGATCACTTCATATAATGTGATACAGTTTGTCTCTACTACCCTGATTATATTCTTCTGCCAGAATTGATTACCATAATCTTTATTTTGTGCTTTGGAATAAATGCAGATGGAACTGTGGCATTAGTGCATCTGTTAGGGAGGTCATTTAGGATTAGTTATTTGCATATTTTCCACTAATTACTGTCCACTTAAAAACTGTATTTTACATATTCTGATGCAAGTTGAAGTGTTTTTGTGTGGTGTTGTAGATGGGGTTTTTCAGTTATCAAAAGACTGATTCTCTCAATTTCAAGAGGATTATGTTTTCAGACTCCACATTTTTGGTACTCTCTAGGCCTACTCTGGGACCATGTGAAGTACAGCACCACCATCTACTTACCTACAGTACCACCATCTACTTACCTACAGTACCACCCCGTTTACTGTGTTCTATTCAAATCCCAAACTACCTTTCTTCAACAATGCAACATTTTCCACTCACGCCTTCAAGGTTTTGTTAACCCTGCCAACCAACCATATTTTCCTTCCTGTCTTTCAAACTTAAACATTTGATCTTTATGGACCTGTTTATAGCAGATGCTCCAAGTTCCCCCTGCAATAATTCAAAGATAAATTCCAAATTTCAATAATGACGATCTTAAGAGGTGAAAAGTAATCCTATGAAAGAAAAAGCAATGACTGCCAACACAGTGGAACTTTGAAATTGCTTTACACAAAAAAGATTTATTAAAATATGTCAGGAACGAAACTGAACTGGGTTTCAAGAGAAATCATCATACTGTATTAGTGTTAGTACACATGGTACCAGTTGGTTGGAATATAATTAAGATGGGCTCAAACTTCTAGGGTACCATCATGAACGCAATGACCCACAACAAAATATGAGAACTGCAACATATTATTATACCAGACTGCATGTACAGACCGCAACATTTTGAAAGTGGATAATCTAGTTTTGTTCATCGCATTAATCTTCACCATAAAGCAAGCCTTAGTATATCCACAGCTGTTGAAAAAAAGGGATTCAAAGTACACACCATACTGTACCTCATGTTCTTATTTCAAAAACTTCAGGGATGACGTGCAGCATTCATTTATCCTCATAAATGGTGAATGATCTTTTTCCAACCAATTTTGTGTTTAAATAGTTGATAATAACTTCATACATTTCAGAAATCAATCACTTTTTATCCTAAATTATTATTCCTATCACTTTTAAAAACCTAAGATTTTAGTGAAACTGTAATCATTTAAATCGCGTTGACAAATAAAATCATTCCATTCATATATCACTTGTTACTGCGCTATTACATTTCTTAAATTCAAAATTGCACGTCTTGATTTTGGAACATCATTAAACAGAATTTACCCCTGAAGGAAGTGTAATGTTCAGGAAAAAGAAAAACAGTTTTAATTGAATGTATAACTTTATTCTCATTTCCTTAAAATGCATATTATTACATGTTGTATACTTGTATGGTTTCTTTATTGTGTACATGTATGTTAAATGACAGCAGTCCTATGAAGTTGTCCATGGCTGAACAATAACCTGTCTTGATGGAAACATGAGATTTAGATATGCAACCAAGCTCATGTGCCTAATTTGAAACAGATGAATAAGCTTTTCTTGTACTGTATTAACCAAAAACGACACAATTTTGTTATTAGTTTTGTATGATGGATCTGCAATAAAGCTATGAAATGGATATGATATAAGAAACGTCAGGAAAGCTTGCATTGAATTCATGCTCCTCGCATAATCTTTATTTTCCTGTTGTGTTTCAATGATATTGATAGGTCTGTGTTGTATACTTCCATGTACATATGCAGTATGTTTCGCACTAGCAATTTACATTGGGCTTCATTTCTGTTAGTAAATTACGTTTAATGTAAAAATATATATAAATATTTTTTTATTTAAAGTTTTTTGGCATGCTCTTCAAGATCAAGATTTGTATCATTAGTATGAATAAAAACTTTTTTTTTTTTTTAGCTATCTAACATACAGTATATTACAAACTAAGAGAGAAATTTGATTTGAATTTTAATTTGATTTTCAATATGTTCATCTAAAGATGTGTTTTTTTTATGTTTTGCCAAACTGGTGGTTGGTAATTAAAAGAAATTAAACTTGTCGCAGGTGTTCCATCTAAGAAATTAAATGTAATATTGTTTATATTTGAAAGGGTCTGGTCATTTCAAATCAAGCGGTTTGTTATATGAGGTAATACCTTCAATTTAATCATGACACAAGTCTTTTACACATATTGCAAAAATATTTCTTCTGTCATCAAATGAGATTTACAAAGTTTTCTTTCCTGCAGAAATTACTAAGAAAGAGATTAGAATCATTTGAATGTGAAATCCTCAATAATATGAAAACCAATTACCGTATTTGATGTATTAAGAACCCCTGCTCTAATAAGCACTTCTGCTCTAATAAGCACCCCTGCTGTAATAAGTGCCCACCAAACACTTTGACTAGTAACATACCCAACATAGATAAATAATGAATGTTTTTTTTTTTTTTTATGTATATGTTATATGTTTTTGTATGCTAGCCTGAATCCCTCTAAATATGGGGAGAAGAAATTTATGGTAATTATGAATAGGGAAATTTACCCTTGTTTCACCGAATTCGCACTTTACGCAACTCCCGAGCATGGGCGCTTATTAGGAAGAAACTGTGCGCATAAAAAGGGGTGCAATTTTATTTTCGTAAGCACCGGTATTACTTCGATTGCGGTATATTGTTTCTTTGCATACGTAATTACAGTATCATGTTTTTATCGCAAGGTAAATTGACCTTTGTTGCAAAAGGTCAGGAAAACTGGAAATGCCCTCTTGGCATAATAGAATTAACACAGTAACCTTTCAATCAGGGAAAAAGTTATTTGATAGCAATTTTTTAAGCAGGACAAATGTGTGTTGTTTTCTCAACATGGGTCGTTTCCAGCTAAGCTACTTTTGTAATTGATTAAACATTACTTATATATGAAATATATTCCTTTAAATTAAGACCCTGACCCAAATTAAAACCAGATCTCACATTTTAAAGAAGAAGCTGCTAACAAAGAAAACCATATGCCATATGTCATGAGCTACAGTACAATCTTTGACAAAACTGTTGGAATAGTTCAGCGTCCCAAAGGGCTAAATATTCAGAGTTGTGATTCTTAATCATCTCATTCCTTGATATTTCACTCTACACACATAGGCAATTTTTTTTTGGTTTTTATCTGCAATTTTGATGTTTTCCCTAACTTAAAAAAAAGACAACCGCATTAACAATGGTCAACATTGAAAACACCTTCTATTTTCAAAATGGATTTCTATTGTCAAAATGGACTGGAATAAAGCCTTCACATTACCATTATACTCCTCTTTTGGTACTTAATCAATTTTGTGCCAGAATAGCTAACATAATTTTTGTTTGCTATTTTGGTACAGAGTGTATTAAGTACCAAAAAGAGTATAATGGTAATGTGAAGGCTTTATTCTAGTCCATTTTGACATTAGAAATCCATTTTGAAAATAGAAGCTGTTTGAATTGGGTGGGGTAGAGAGGGAAGGGTTGATATAGTTAGTAATGTAGGGGACACTGGGGATGTTAAAGAAGGTATGCAAATTTCCTAAAGAAAAAAATAAATAAAATAAACATTTAATAGAATATAGATCAAAGAATCACTAAGAAAAAGTGTCATTGGCCTATTTTATCAAATATGGATGTTGAATAATGAATAATATAAAAGTATTTTCATAAAAAGGAGTGCAAGTTTTCATTAAGTGTTCTAACAAGTTTTGTCCAAGATTGTGGCTGCCTTATCTTGATATTAATGATTCATCTTCATTATTTGATTTATTCTTCAATTTTGTGTGTCATCTTTTAGCTTAACAATTTTAGCTATGTACAGTGTAGACATTTTTCTGGCTTGATTTTTCTAAAGGGTGTTTGTTTGTGTGAATTGAGTCCTTTTTTGTGTATGTGATTAGTCAATCGAATCCAATCTTTGATTGATTTTTTCCTCCTGTGTTCCTCTTGGCTTGTCTGAGCAGGGAAAAAAGGTATCTTCCTGGTCTGAGCTAGCAATGGAGAGATTTTGATGTACACGTACAGTATGCATGCAGGTATCATTGGTATGATATGGAAAAGGTTTCATCTTGGTAGAAATACATTGATTTAAAGAACATGCTTTGCACATTATAGATTGGGGTGCAATTACTGTTTTGTGCAGTGTATATTTAATGCTGTTTCCCACTTGAGCTGGGCTGTGAGACAGATTAATATAAGGGCATCTGTATTGTGTTACAAACAATAATGATAAATATTTGGAAATGTATTTCGTCTTGATAAGGAAGGAAGAAAACTTATATTTTAACATGTCTCCTGGATAGTGCCTGGATAAAAACACTAATTTCCTGCTTTACCGATTTTCAATATTTGTTCTATTTAATAACTGAATTTGTAGAGTAGCTGCCTTTTGCCCTATTATTCAATTATATTTGGTCTGATTGAGAATGTTGGATGTGTGCTACTTGCATTATGATGCTTGTTGTGAGTCTAGATGGGGTATCTTATTGCTTGCAATGATAAATATGTTGCCATGTGGATGCCTATACATTTGACATCATCATCCTTCAGCTGCGGAGCAGGCAACCACAAGATTTCTCCATGCACAGCGATCTTTGGCAAGTGTGGTATCTGTTTTGCTTGGATATCTTCATCATACCCTACCATACAACATACGTTGAATGTAGTTAACATAAGAAGTGCGTAAACGTCCTGGTCTTCTTTTGCAATGAGTTGGAATATAGAGGGCATATCTTCTAGCAGACTCCTCCTTTGGGAGAGCGAAGGATGTGTCCTAAGAATCTCAGTTGGTGATTCCCTACACAGTGGACCAGAGGCTCAGTGTTGGTCAAGTCATATATGCTGGCATTTGAGACACAATCTCTCCATATGATATTTAGCATAATCCTAAAGCAGGAGGTAGCAAAAGCATTGATTTTGCACTCCCATGTCCTGCGACAAAATCCAGGATTCACAGCCATAGAGGAGGATAGTGTAGAATAATTTCACTTTTGCAGAGATGGATAGTTGGGAACTTCTCTACAGATGTTCCAGTTTCCAGAAAGTGCATCATGCTAATGCCTTTAGTCTTTTTAGGTCGCTTGCAGCTAAGCTTGGGCGATATATCAAGTTTTTGATATTATTCGATATTGACCCACATTGATATGGTTGATATTGAGTTCAAGGGTCATATCAATATATCCATATGTTTTCCACCAATATTGAACTATACATGAACTTATAATGAAGTTGGCAACCAAACATGCACCTCTCCTCACTATACAGCCACAAAAATTTTGTAATTTATAATAATATCCAAAGTTGCAGGCAGTCAATAATGTTAAGAGTTTATTAAGTCTTCAATATTTAAATCAATGTTACTTAAAATTAGGTTCCACAGGCAGGAAATTCTTAATTCCAGACATACAGTATTGTACACTTTATGTACAGGCCGCTATGGACATTGTGCAATAATATAAGGTAATTTTCATATTTTGTGATGGTTGAGCAGTTGCAATCAATGAGATTTTAAATCCTTAAATATTGCATCTAAATTCAGCAAAAGGAATACGCATCCCCAAATTTATGTGGAAAAGCCCTTACCTAATTGACATCTGAAAGTAGATTTTATCCTCAAAACTAAAAGATTTTATCCTCAAAACTAAAAGATACTTTCCACTAATTTGTCTGTTCACACATCACGACTTTCTGTACAGTAAGCAGCACAAGTACAAACTGTATGTAGATTTCTGAGCCCACTCATCCGATTTTTAGTAGCAGAGGACATTTTCTGTAAATATTACTTTTGAATGTCCAGGTCTTTAAAAAAGAATGCAAAAATTATGCCCTTTCAGTAGGAAATTAAAAACAAGTGGGACCTAGCATTCAAAGGTTAAGTTGGCCCATTTTCATTAACAAAAAATCTATATACCAGTTCCACTAAAATAGTGAAAATATGATATATTGAAACTTATGGAATTTCAATGTTTCTGTGATTTATTTTTTGAGAAAGAGACAATGTAAAAAACGATTCCTTTCAGAATAATGGGTGTTTATTTGAAAATCTATGTACATATTTTCCATTCAATTCTGTATATTTACTTAAAATTTGTACTTTCCATTTTTAGTTCTGGCGAATTCTTACCTGGTACAAAACAATTATATTATTTTAATGTGACGTCTTGGAATTTGCATTTCGAAATTTCAGTATTATTAATATACTGTCTATCTAGTGATGTATCGATATTGTCTGAAGGTGAATATCGCCCAAGCTTACTTGCAGCAGGTGCCATTTTGACACCAAGTTATTTGATATTTAAAACATGGTTGATGGGTTCACTGTATACTTGAAGTGTTGGATGGAGATGGCAGTTAATGCCAGAATTGCTCATGTCATCTGCATGCCAGAACTGCTCATGTCATCTAAATGCCAGAACTGCTCATGTCATCTGTATGCCAGAACTGCTCATGTCATCTGAATGCCAGAACTGCTAATGTTATCTGCATGCCAGAACTGCTCATGTCATCTGAATGCCAGAACTGCTCATGTCATCTGAATGCCAGAACTACTCATGTCACCTGAATGCCAGAACTGCTAATGTCATTTGAATGCTAGAACTGTTCATGTCATCTCAATCCCAGAACTGCTCACATCATCTGAATACCATTCCTATTCTTTTCATCAAAAAACAGATTTTGTTATATAATTGTAGCACTAGTAATATTGTGCTATAAATCTTACAGAAATCTGGCATTGCAATTACAGCTTACTTACATGGATTTATTATAGACTTGAGAGGGGAATAAGACCTCTTATGTTGAGAGTGAATAAATCATGATATATTCAATCATGATGTATGTGCTTTTGAAAGTTTGCATCATATAAAATAAGTAGTGGAATGCCTTGATATTTAAATTACATGATCTCAGGACTGAGTTTAGAAATGTCATTCTCATTATTTATGTTTACTCTACCATTGCATACTGTATACACTTCAGTGATTATAGGCAGGAACATTTCATTGTAGAATAACTTGAATGGGTGGTAGAAGCAGAAAAGTCAAGCTTGTGAGAAATGAAATATCACATTGTTATCTTCTAAAGAAAGATTTATCTTTATTTTTATATAAGTTATTAAAGAACTAGTGACAGCTATTAATGCTTTAAATGTAGATATTAGCTCGCTATCACGCTGTTCAAAGTAAATCTGTCCATGGAGCTTTTAACTGAAAAAACTCTATAATCTGTCACAGATAAGCTATTAAATGTTTAATTTTGAAAATAATTTGCATGGGAAATAGCATCCTCAATGCTTTAACACCCATAGTCTTAGCTATTTTGAGCTTTGAATGTGAACTGGATTTTGAGTGCAGTAAGTACTTAGTTGCCATCATAGAAATATGCAATTGATAATGCTGACCTCAAAACAGACAGTTAATTGTATCTATTCATCAACCTACAAAGAGACATTACGGAAGTCATTTTGCAGGGCAGCGGTGTCGTTGTGTTTCACTCGTCTTTACATGGCCCAGTCACATCACATGTACAACAAATATACTACAGTATATGCTAACCTACCAGTACCAGTTCAGCGACTTTTACTAAATACAATTTTTGTTCGCTTCCAATTTTACTTCATATTTTTCTTACGTTTGATATATTCGCCGGGTATACAAAGAATGACTTTTATGTGAATGCCATCTGATTGTTTGTTATACTCAGACAAAGCCTACACACCTGATATAATGTGCTCGCTGCAAATCCTAGTGTGAACCATAGGTTGAAAGCCGTCGCGTTGTACAGCAGAAACCCACTTTGAACGTTGATCAGGATCAGATGGAAATCGAGAAAACCTCTTTTTATTCCATGGCACATGTCTGTTAGTGTAACCAACGGCACATCAAGATTTCGGCATAATTATCGTACAAAAATAATCTTATATAACAATATGCAAACGTATGTAAGACTTATTAAGTGTACAGCAGAAGACTGTTTATGCCGACAAAATGGTGATGTAAACAAAGTCATGTGACCTCATGACGTCAGCTGAAACACCCTTATTGGCATCCCAGGTCATCAGCTCTACTTGATGAAATAATGTAATTGTGTAAGTTACAATCTATTTAAGAAAGCCAGTTAATTAGTTTAAACAAATCAATCGTTTGTAGATACGATATCACAAATATTTCATGATATGTAATGACATAATAGTAAATACAAAATCAATCAGCATGAAAAAAGCATCGTAACCACAAAACCTTTTGGTTCTTGTTAAAAACTTTTAGCAAGTTGGGGATGAGGTCTTACATGTAGGATTTTGGAAGTGTAGTGTTCCTTTTTGTATGGTTTTCATGTATCATTTTATACAGGTTGGAACAGATCCAGAATCTACCTAAATGTACAGTGTACTTGTACAGGCTGTGAATTCTGTATTTCATATTTGTTCCAGAAACAAAATTGTTTATATCCCTAAAAATTACCCATGTACGTTTAACGTAAATTTTGATAGGAGTCGAGTTGCCCGAAGAGCAGACCTAATGCTTCCCCCAGATAAGATTTTTGGTTGTCAAGGACAACTGGTTGTCATGGACAATAGGTTGTCATGGATAGCTGGATGATTGATCTGTTGATACTGATTTGATATGCCATGTTGTTGAAATTCAAAACCAAAAATGTGTACCTTTTAAGGTTATTTGAATAATTTAATTTCTGCTAAAATATCTGACTTGAAATTTGGTATTTTATTTCATTTTCTGACAATCCAGGAGGAATATTTGTCAAGTTTCTAGGTTATAGATTCCATTTTGGTTGCGGTGTAATGTTTAAGTATAATGCATCTTTATTACAAATATCAATAGGAGTTAAGAATCCAATAATATTCTTATTCTTCCAAATTATGACCTACAGTACTGTATGTAGCATGCTACACGTCACGTTCTTCTAAAGCTCTTTATAGGATTTCCACTTCCTCGTAAATATGCACGTTTCCGATATAATCACTTCATCTTTACTCAGAAAAAAAGCACCTCACGTTTGTTTTATGTTTACTTTCAGAATTTCAAGTGCAAGTGACGATATTGACATACACAATTTCAGTTCAGTGCTGTAGATGTGATGTCATAAAAAGCGTGTGATGTCATTCTGCCCTAAAATAGATCTAAAAAAATAGTTCTTACCTACAGATGTTCAAATAATCTCTAAAATGCTAGTGCTAAGTAACAGACCCCTAGCTTGATTTAAAAAAGGGCAGGTGTTAGACTTGTTGAAGGGCACATTTATGCGTGCATGAAGCGCTGCTTCTTTTTGACGTAGAGTCCAGGAGCCCCCTTGAGGCATAATCCTCTGGTAAAGAAGCTCTGGATATTTGAGCTATAATCATACATCTCAGATATTATGAAGCTTTTCTGACTTATAAGGACCAGTCATTAGCCAAAGAGGACAATTGCTTACTTATGCTATCATTCTGTGTTCTGTAAGGTATATCATTTATGAGGTTAATAAAGATTACTAAGTTAACATTTTTTTTTCATGAGGGGTAGGGCGGATCCCCAGGGGCAGGGCGGATCCCCAGGGGCAGGGCGGATCCCCAGGGGCAGGGCGGATCCCCAGGGGCAGGGCGGATCCCCAGGGGCAGGGCGGTTCCCCAGGGGCAGGGCGGATCCCCAGGGGCAGGGCGGATCCCCAGGCAGGGCGTGCCCATGGGGGGAGGCGGGCCGCTCCTGTGAAACAGCTAAGCGCTGGGTCTGGATGTGCAAATAATCATTAAAATGCTAGTGCTAAATAAGTACTGTACCCTTCGGATCAAGTGTAGAATCCCCTAAATAATACAATTTACTCACTTAATCCATTATTTTTAGATGAAAAATGCAAAACCAGGGCCAGGAAGTTGAGGATGATGTGAATATTTTAAGTGAGGCTATAATCAGTTAGTCATTATATCATACCATACTTCCTGTTGTTCAACAATTATATTTTGTTCAAATGATATAGTTTAAATGAACTTTGATTTGGTGATACAGCTCATTACAGCTGGCTAATTTTGTGCAGCATCCGTGGTTCCTATAAAAAGTAATGGTACTTTAATTGCCCAACAAGGGCACTGCAAACATCCAGCCGAAGCCTATGTAGTTTTTAAGGAGCAGAATTGTCTTGAGAATTTGCTGTGATTCTGCTGATAAAAATTAGTGTAGTTCATGTGCATGCGTTAAAGGATAAGTTGAGGGTCGAGCAAGTCCTTCATATTTGACAGAGCTTTTCAAAAGAAAAAAAATGGTGAAAATATTAAAAAATCTCCGTTAGCGTAAGATATGCAAGTTTAAAGTCTGTTATCATATGCGTAGAAACGTCGGATATCAGACTAGTTGTGACGTCACATACTCAGATTCTTTAGTCTTCGTAATAATATGTTGTCTTGCGATGTGTGGCCTAAAAATCATTGGATATGTCAGGAAAGTAGTATAAAGAATCTAGTAAGGGTAATTATGATTTACCACCTGAAGAAAGTTTAAGGAAAATTAATTCAAATAGTAAAAAAGTTAAACCAATTTTCTTAAAGGAAAGGTATCGTCCCAGAAATAAATTCAGAACACCACCGTGCTGTGCTGGTAACTTCACTTCCGGTTTACAATTCTCCCTATTGTTTGTGAAAAACCTGTGATGTTTTTGAAAACACATGTAGGCCCTATGTTCGGCACTGTTCAGACTAGGAATTGAAATTTAAGGGGGAATTATTGGTTTGACTAATCTGTGCTATTTTTAATGGGGGAATTATGACAAAAGAGGGGAAACCCTTTATCCTTCTCAGTAATGTGAACACTGATGTTCAGTCCGTTAGATGTGTGATCAATAACATCGCAGATTATTCACGATAAGTAGGAGAAATTGAAAACCTGAAAAGACGTTACCAGCATGGTGCTGTACACTTCTGAATTTATGTATGGGACGATACATTTCCTTTAAAAATAGTTCTCCTTGCTTGCCCCCTGTACAACCTTCCCAGAGCTTCCCTCGCTCCCCACAACTCAATTGCTGAGTTCTTCCAGAAAAATCCTCCGGATAAAGTAATCTCCTTCCTTCAGCATGCATCCCTCTACAACCATATTTAATTCTCCTCTTCCACCCCCTCTCTACTTTGTTTTTATTTTACCCATGCACCTCCTTTCTTGATCACAGCTTGCTAGCTTTTGTTCTTGAATTTCTCTCATTCTCCCCCTGGTTTCTTTCCTTCCTACCTCTAAAATGATCTGACCTCTCATCCACAATTTGACCTTCGTTGTCGTGGTGCCGTTAAGACCTCATCAAACAAACAAACAAACATAACAATTGCTAAGAATGTGAGAAAGAGGACGCCAACCTTCCATAGTAGAATTACTACACCAGTCAATTGTACACAGAAAACACAGAATGTTCAACTTGAATATCTCCTTAATGGAATAAGATTTTGTAATGCTTTCTCCACCATTTTCTTTTGAGCTCCTCTTTAATATGAGATGAACTAGCTGTACTATTGAACAAATCCTTTAAATAACTCCTTGTAGGAATTAAAGATATCAGCTGGTTTTCGCCTATCATGTGAAATGTATATGTGTGAACACAGGAATATTCCCTTGATTATTAAAGGAAAACATTTGTTAGCTATATCTATCTTTCGGCTCATTGAATTTTTAAGATTAATTCCTTAAAGGAATAGTTCAGTGGTCAAGCATGTTCATCTTATATGAAAGAGGATTTGAAAAGAAACAAAATGGTGAAGAAAACATTCAAAAATCTTATTCTGTAATGAGATATTTAAGTTTAAAGTTTGGTATCATTTCTGTAGAAACGACTGAAATTAGACTAGTTGTGACATCACAGCCTCAGATACTTCAAAGTCTATGTATTTTAAAGAAAGTTTATTTAATGTTTTTACTATTTAAATTATTTTTCCTCAAACTTTCTTCAGGTGATATATTATAAATACCCTTCCTATATTCAGTTTTACTACTTTTTTGACATATCCCATGGATTTTTAAGCCACAAAATTACAGGACAAAATATGATAGAATACATAAAAACTTTGAGGAATCTTGAGCCTATAACATCACAACTAGTCTGATTTCAGTCGTTTTTATACAAATGATACCGAACTTTAAACTTAAAAATATCTCCTTAATGGAATAAGATTTTTGAATGTTTTCTTCACTATTTTGTTTCTTTTGAAGTCCTCTTATATAAGATAAACATGCTTGACCCTGAACTAAGCCTTTAAATGTGATGTACATTTGTGATGTTACGGACTTAATTTGATATCTTCCTTCTTCTGAAAATCTACATTTGGTGATGTACGTCATTCATCATGATTCATGAGAGAATGAAATTAACTGTGATCGAAAGTTCCTTGAGAAATTCTTTTGAATGCACGATTGTCATTCAGACTGACTGAGGGTTAACAATGATTTGATGAACAATCATAGTTTTATTACCTTCGTCAATGAAATTCGATGGAGGTTATATATTCTTGAAACCCTGCGTTTGTCCATTGGGTGTTGATGTAATTTGGTTTGACTTTGTAACTACTTAAGGAAGTGATTAAAGGAGCAACAGACCAAAAAGTTAGGGCGCTCGTTTTTGCAAATTTACTAAAATTCACATCAACTTGTTGAAGACAAACTTCATGCCTCCATATCCCATGGCTGACCAGAGAGCAAAGGTCACTTGAATATTCATATTAAAGGATTCGTTCAGGGGTCAAGCAAGTTCACCTTATATGAAAGAGGACTTCAAAATAATCAAAATTGTGATGAAAGTGTTCAAAAATCTTATTCTGTTAGGGAGATATTCAAGTAAGCTCCTATCTTATCTGTGTACATGACTGGTGTAGTAAGTCTACTATGGAAAGTTGGCCTCACATTCTTAACAATTGTTAATGTATTTTAAAGAAAATTATTTACATTTTTTTACTATTTAAATTATTTTTCTTCAAACTTTCTTCAGGTGGTGTATATTAATAATAATCTTACTAGATTCAGTTTTACTACTTTCCTAACATATTCCATGGTTTTTAAGCCACACAATTGCAGGACAATATATGATAAAATACATAAAGACTGAGGAATCTTAGACTATGTAGTATGAGTACTACTAAGTCTATGCACTACTGTAGTCCAAATTTCAAACTTAGATATCTCCTTAATGGAATAAGATTTTTAAATGCTTTCTTCATTACATTGTTTCTTTTGAATTTGAAGTCCTCTTTCATATATGATAGACTTGCTTGACCACTGAACAATTCCTTTAACCAGAGACTTGATATACCATTGCATGCTAAATAAGCATTTGATTTTTGAGGGGACCCCCTTAAAATATGCCCTCGTATTTCGGTCTAGAGTGGATTGTTTGGTATTAACATACAGTATCTCAAGAACAGATAATTGGATTTTGACTAAATGTTGTGTGTGGTTTTCAGACCTGCCAACTAGTACGATTTTGCCGTATTTAATACAGGAAAATGTTGAGAATACGATTGTTTGTTTTTTGGCACCAGAATACGTTTTCTTTTTTTTTCCCTACTCTCACTTTTTACGCTCGGTTGGCGTTCATGTCCTCTTGAAGGATTTTTGCCGACTTAACCGATTCAGATTCAGAATAGGTTTTATAACCATTTGCGTACTCCAGTTCTATCAGACTGTTTAACTAGCAAGATCTATTGGCAAGCAGCAGGGATTCCATCCCATCAACGTACATTGAAAAATGAAGCACTCCAGAAATGCAAAAAGGCAACTGCTGCGTACAATAAGAGAAACTGAAGGTACAGTGGTAATTTTTTTCCAGCCACAGTAAACCTTTGTTTTGTACATTTTGTTTGAAGAGTACAGTTTTTTTTATCAAAAATACAACTTTTGTAGTTCCAGAATACAGTTTGGTGATCCTAAAGGTTGGCAGGTCTGGGTTTTGTTACTGCTTTTGGAAGAAGCGATTACAATTTGGGATATTTTGGAACGGGAAGGCCAGAGAAGGAGGGGCGGGATGTCATAGGGTGAGATTTGTCACGAATTGGTTGAAACTTTCCATTGGAATGCATGTGCTGTACATTATAACTTTATGTTTTGAAGGACATTCAAACAATCAATTTTCTGGACTCAAAGAAAATCAAACCAAGAGGTTGGAAAATGATGGAATGTGCATCTTGCCTCCAAAGGAACTCTAAACAATGAATGCTTGGCCTGAATAGAACTGAAAACAATGATTTGGCTTGAGAAGAAATCAGTCAGAAGGTAGAGGATCCTGAAGTACAATGTTCAGATACAAATGGTCAATACAGATCAAAAGTGAAAAAGATATGCTTTGGGGATCAAACTGATGGGCTTAGGATTTCTCAGGTACATTGTATTAAAGGTGGATCTCGAATGAACTGCCAATGCACTCTACTGAGTGTTTTCTTACTATCATGCATTTGTCCTGCCAGTGAAATGGTAAGGGGAGCAAAATTCAGGAAGAGGGCAGCAGAACAAAACTCAAGAAGAGGATACTTTCAATGACATCACTTGAGGAAAGTGAATAACAATGCCACTTTTTCTGACATACATGTATACATGTTGTGGAGTATTACATATAAGTACAGCTAGGGAAATAAATTCATGAAAGAGATGTTTTTGTCCCCTGTGCAATGGAGGCCCTTTCTTATCCCTGTCTCCCCCATGTGATGAAGGGCAGTAGAACTGGGGTAAAGACTTGCATTCATGAACAGTGACTGTCTAGTCTCTGAAAGCAACTTTGCTGTCATAAACTAAATCCCTGCCTGTACAGTTTTGTGCATAAAATCTAGTTTGCTTACTTGCATTTGCATGATGAACACACTGCTGCGTTCATGAACATGTAGGCCTATTTTTTTGCAGGCAAACTTATGTGCTGTCTGGAGCGCAGGGCAAACTCACATATATTACGATGAATGATACCTTTGTCTAGATCTGCTGGTAAACATGCTTTCTAGCCATTTCCAACTACTCATTATGCCCAATCCTCGCTACAAATTTTCAGTCTTTTCACCCACAAGAACCTCCATTTTGGCGGGTATGATTTCAGATTCTCTTAGAAGGAAATGAGATTTTTAAGTGATTTTACGCATCAGTAACTATCACTCCCAATCATATCATCATATCTATTTGTGTACATAAACTGTAAAACACCTTTGTACATCTAGTCTCGTAACTCGAGGGTTTAATTTGATTGTACTTGCAGATATAACAGGTTGCTTCCCATGTGATTCCATCCAAACGGTTCTCTTTTAAAATTAAATCTTGTTCCCTCCACTTGTCTCTTTCCTGCACTTAGCGTTACATTATATGCCTTTCCTTCATTATACTTCAACTTTTAACCTTTCTGTATTTCCTATCCCCCAAGGCTATCTGATCAATAGATCTCTACCATACAACTGTGCAGTTAGACTCATTCTTAATTTAATGTTAAATACAGCTAGGATTTGTTGCCTAAAATCTTTCTCAGCTTTCAGTATTTGTAGACATTCTTTATGATGTACAATTCTTTATGATGTACAGTAACTCAGTCATATTTTGTATTACTGAATGTTATGATAAAATATGCTTACAAGTGTCCATTAAGTGTTTTTATTCACTTCACCTCAGAAAAATCACAAATTGCAGTCAAACACACAAAAACAAAATTTATACCTGTAAAATAGATCAGAGTAGGGACTAAGAAAATACATGTAGCAGAAGACAATTAGCCACTATTGGGAAGCGCATTCTTCCTTTTAATAGAATAAGTAGGCATGACTTATGGTGGAGGGTTGAAGCAGTGAATTTTTTTAACATACTAACTGGGTGATCATTTGGTTGCCCATTGATGAATTTTGGTCACCTACTGCAGTGAAGAAAATTCTGGTGTACTGGATGACCAGGATTTTCACCTTGGTTTAACCATGGAGCTCCATGGTGTAACAAAATGGCTGGTTGCATAAAGTTGTTGTCGCGGAGTCGTTAAACATCAACAAACCAAACCAAACCAGTTGTGGAATAAAAGTTTTAAAACATACTACATCATATGAAATACAGTTTATGCATGCTATGTCAGAATTAATATCTCCTTTATTATTGAAGGTGCTCAAATTGAAATCTTACTTCACGCCTCGCATCAGTTGCCCTATGGGTAATTGTAGTCGCTTTGTGAAAATTAATTAAAAAATTCACTGGATTTGAAAGGATCTTGAAGGGGTAAAAATATGGATATACTGTACAAGTAAAAATACAAATATTTTGAAGAGGAGAGGCAACAGTAGCTCAAGTGCTTGATGTCCATTGCAAAATATGAAATGATATGAAATGGCAAAAGTTCACATCAATATCAGTCAATTTCATTCTTTTATAGCTTTTCAAATGTTCATGTTTTAACCGGAGTTGTTAGACTGACGTTGAGTGAGGGCAGCCTGCACAGATCCCCTTTCTGATCCCAGTCCAACAAGGATCTATGCAATTTTGTATTTATACCTACATATTTATTTTCCTTTGTAATACATTGTTGTTTCTCATTATTCATATACATGTACCATAATCTTTTGAAAGGGAGCTGGCGAGCTGTAGATTTTGACAAATATTTTGAGATCATAGTCATTCTTTTTTAAAATCTGAAGTGAAGATTCTTTCCTTTTTCAAGATGAAGTGAAGGAAACAATTATATAGTCCTTTTGTTTATTTATCACAAATATTGCATACTGTATATCAACAAAATTCTTTGACTTTGATCTGTCAAAGGTCACAAATTGAATATAGTTTGTCCATGATATAGTCTTCTACTGCTACAAAAATGTTCTCAGAAGCTAGAAAGCCAAAAAGATATTACTCCTGTTTCTCAACGATGTGCAATATTGCTGTTTGATCTTTTAAAATACCTCAAGTCCTCCAGTGTAACGTGAACCACTTCAACACTTAAATTAGAGGGTAAAACAATTGCAGTTTATGAACTGTAATGTAAGGAAGCAGATGGAGTGACCCATCAATCAGCTGATATTCTTCATAATGAGTGCCATCATTCATATGCCAGCACAAAAATGAAACTTATCAGATTTAAAGGGTTAGTTCAGTGGTCAAGCATGTTCATCTTATATGAAAGAGGACTTTAAAAGAAACAAAATGGTGAAGAAAGCATTGCAAAATATTAATCCGTTAAGGAGATATTCAAGTTTAAAGTTTGGTATCATTTCTGTAGAAACGACTGAAATAAGACTAGTTGTGATGTCACAGCCTCAAATTCCTGAAAGTCTTCATGCATTTTAAAGAGAGTTTATTTAATGTTTTCAGTATTTAGATTATTTTTCCTCAAACTTTTTTCAGGTGGTATATTTAAAATACCCATTCTAGATTCAGTTTTACTACTTATTTGACATATCCCATGGTTTTTAAGCCACAAAATCGCAGAGCAAAATTTGATGGAATACATACAGACTGAGGAATCTGAGGCTATGACATCACAAGTAGTCTGATATCAATCGTATCTACACAATGATACCAAACTTTAAATTTAAATATCTCCTTAACGGAATAAGATTTTTGAATGCTTTCTCTACCATTTTGTTTCTTTTGAAGTCCTCTTTCAAATAAGATAAACATGCTTGACCACTGAACTATTCTTTAATTTTCATTCAAAAATTGTTTCAGGTGGATGGAAGATAAGTATATGGGGTATACAGAAAAATTTATTCAGTGTGTTCTTATGTGTGGGTAGGCATCTCTTATAGGTTGTAAGCTTTTGCTGAAGGTTTTATGTTGATACATTATGAATGTCTTTGGTTAGTCTGAATGCATGGCTTGAGGTGATTTGTTAGATTTTCTGTAAATGGATTCAGCTTTGGTTAGCACTCCTTGCAATGTAACGTAAATTACTTTGTATTTCTATTTGCACATACTTTTACTTTCAGTAGATACTGTGTAATTGTACACTCAAAAATATGTTTATAGAAAATTCTCATATTTACATATGTGTTTGGAAATGGTCACGGCTATGTCCTACAGTGCCTGTTGTTTTAAAGGGCCACTAGACTGAAAAGTGAGGGCGTATTTTTAGGGGGCTCCCCAAAAAAATCAAATGCTTTACCCAGAACACATTGGTATAGTAATTTTCTGGTTAATATGAATATTCAAATGACCTTTGCCCTCATGTCATTTGTGGGCTATGGAGGCATGACGTTTATCAATCTGTTGTGGATAATATATCTGTGAAATCCACAAAAACGAACGCTCTTACTTTTTTGTCTAGTGCTCCTTTAATGTGTTGGAACATCATTTTCTGGTTGATTGCCTTTCGATAGGTCATTAGATGTGGAATAAATTAAATTTATACTTTTAGTCTTTCATGATAGAATGCATATAAATTGTGAGTTTTGGCTTACAAATGTTAAGCAACTACTCCTTTAGAAAAAGTATGGCACAGGATTTAAAAATATAAAGAGATTTACATTAAGAGAAATATGTTGGTGAATTCCAGTTCTTTCCTGCCACTATCATTAATTTCATTTTAAACTTGAAAACACCGCACATTATTGTACAAATAAAGAAAGCAACATAAGATATGTTCAACGGCCATTCTCTGGTGTGTTACTTGCCAGTGAATGGCCCCAGTGGATCCATGGGAGACGCCAGTGGCTCACTGGGCCATTCTCTGGTAAGTTACGTGTGTTACCAGCAGGGGAATGGCTCTTGACTGCTGTGAAAAAAAATAAACCTCATGCACATAAATTGGAAATTTGTAATGACAAGTTTCCTAAGAAATCTTGTAGTCTGCTGTATACATTTACATGAATGTATTATGTGTATGCCCTGCAAACTGGTACATTGTTCATGAGTAGAATTTTCATGACTATCTCAGTGCCGCCAAGAGGGGGGTCAAATGGGGTCATTTCCCAACCGGCCCAAGGTTCTAGGGGCCATAAAAATTCAGATAATGAATGTGCGTTCAAACAGGAGCTCCCAAAAATTGGCAAAACCAGTGCTTGCTTGACATTGGCGAAAACGTTGTATGTTAAAATTGGAACAGAAACAGTAATGACCTTTTTTTTTTCTTCGCTGTTTAGAATTTTTGGATATTGAGTGCCCGCATTTTTAGTTTCCTCCCAGGCCCGGCAATCCTCTCGGCAGTCCTGACTATAGCTATCTCTATAAGAGTGGGGTGCCGCCATGCTCCCTAAGAGATGCATGATGTATGTAAACATTTCATACAGTGGCTCTGCCAACTCTGGTATCACAGTAGGTGGATGCCACTTTTTTTCTTCTTGGGATCAGGTTGTGATTTTATTAATAGCAACAATCTTGGATAAACCTTATCATACTTTGCTCCTCTATTTGATGTAAGGGAAAACAGTGGATAATATCATAAAGTTTTGAAATGTCCTGAACATTTGATTATAGTCACATTTTGAGTCTGACAACATTGAACACAGCAGAGGCCTAAAGGGACCAAAAATAAAAAATGACCTATCCTTTATATTTGAGAATATAGTGGAAAATCATTTAAGAGTGCCAACAATGTTGTCCAATATTGAGGGTATATGGGTATATGATATTGAGGGTATATGGGTATATGATATTGAGGGTATATGGGTATATAATATTGAGGGTAAATGGGTATATGATATTGAGGGTATATGGGTATATGCTATTGAGGGTATATGGGTATATGATATTGAGGGTATATGGGTATATGATATTGAGGGTATATGGGTATATGATATTGAGGGTATATGGGTATATGATATTGAGGGTATATGGGTATATAATATTGAGGGTATATGGGTATATAATATTGAGGGTATATGCTATTGAGGGTATATGGGTATATGCTATTGAGGGTATATGGGTATATGATATTGAGGGTATATGGGTATATGATATTGAGGGTATATGGGTATATGATATTGAGGGTATATGGGTATATGATATTGAGGGTATATGGGTATATAATATTAAGGGTATATGATATTGAGGGTATATGGGTGTATGATATTGAGGGTATATGGGTATATGATATTGAGGGTATATGGGTATATGATATTGAGGGTATATGGGTATATGATATTGAGGGTATATGGGTATATGATATTGAGGGTATATGGGTATATGATATTGAGGGTATATGGGTATATAATATTGAGGGTATATGCTATTAAGGGTATATGGGTATATGCTATTGAGGGTATATGGGTATATGATATTGAGGGTATATGGGAGAGCAAGAAAAATGTGTGTGTTCTTCCAGTGTCCCCAGAAGAATTAAAGCTTTTAATCATCTTACACTCTGTAACAAAGGTTTTCTAAAATGAATTGTCCCTCGTCACAAATATTGTTCTGTTCAACTATGAGATTTACGTCTAGTCTGTCTTATTGGGTCATGCAAAACAATGGAATCGAAAACAGCCTGATGATGGAGGTTTAGCGAGTTGACGACGAGATCGCATGTACGATAAAAGAAATGCCAAAGAGAATGTCCAGACAAGACAGTTAATGATATTTAATTCCAATGTTGCGGATAAGCAATTCAGACGGAGTTGCTCATAGATCACATATTAAGTAACTTCTATGATACAACTGAAACTTTCCAATCCAGCCGCTGCTTTTATATTCGCCGCTGGTAAACAAACCCAATACCCAACCCTATGCTGGCAAACACGCTGTCATTCAAGGCATTAATCAAAACTTAACGACCCAGCCAAAACAAATTTAAAGATACAATTGATTAACGATTTTAATGGTGAGATAAACTCTGGTGACTTTTAAACTTTCAAAGTCACCTAATTTAATTATAAAAAATATATTATCTCATTACACACTCCCATGATAGTAAGCTCAGTAACCTATTAAGAACACGTTTTTATGGTGCTTTGGTGCAGCTTTGGTTGACACCCATAGCTGCTTCCAATAACCAAGTCAATAACTTAATATGATTCTCTGTTCAGGAAACTGAATAAATTTACATATTAAATGCATCACAAATTTGAATGGTAACATCAGAAAATTAGAATTCCAAACAGGCCAATTCTAATCTTATTATCTGAAGTAAAAATTGATAAATGAATCAATGAAAAATATGATTGTTAAAAGTTAAGACATTTTTTCCTTACTAAAATATTGGAATTTCTTGTGGATTTTATTATAAGACCTGCATCACAAACTTCAATTTCATATCTTGGTCCGAGGTGAAAATTCACTGCACACTGCATGGATGAAACCTAGTTTAGGTGTAAACTTGAGTATGATAATCGATATCATGAAAAAACATCATTAAAATAAGCGTTGTGTATTGATGTTAGCAGTCATCAGGGGCTTACGCTTGGTAAGTCGATTAACTGATTCTATAGAGAGGCAGAAATATGCCAAGATACGTATTTGAATGCAAGTGAATTTTAATAAACATTATCTCTTCAAAATTTGAATGTTAGCAGGTAAAAAAGTAGATGGTATTTTTACTCAATCATAAGTGTTTATATGTGTACCATGATGCATTGTTTTTACTTGTCACGTTGATAAGATACAGAAATTTACTTGAAGGCAGCACTATTCTCCCCATTAATACCTACAGTATGATTAAAACACTGAGAGGGAGATTTGGGGGATTCTGATGTTTACTGGCAGGTAGCTAGTAATGAGGGTAATTTTACAAGGAGTACACTACACAACTGTTTTGGGGGACAGATTTGCAGTTTGAAAGGTAGTGCAGCCTGAACCCCTAACAGCATTGAAAGAACAAGCAATTTTACCTTCACTGTGGATGTGTAGACAAGTTGCGTATTATATCAATCAATCAATCAATCAATCAATCAAAAAGTATTTGATTCTTTTTCTTCACAGGAAACTGAGGGCAAAGCCAAACCACCTTCATCAGTATCACCAACCACACCTGGAGTCGATGGCAACGAGGAAATTTTAGGTCCGTTACCTAAGCGGTTGCAGAGGAGGGGCGGAATCAGTGCCGAACCAGTCACTGAAGATGACGCTGCATCGTATGTCAAAAAGGTGGGTTAAAGCTTTAAAGGCGAGCTGTCATGATTGAAATGTGGTGGCGTATATTTCATTTCTAAACGTTACTGATTGGCTGATGAAGTGCACATTGTATCATTGTGTTTCTATCAATCAAAACACACAAATTGAAATCTATTAACCCATGTTAAGAGTCGATAACTATCCTTTTAAACAAAATTTTTTTTAAGTTTCGTTTCATTTTGCTTGCTGGGATGTTTTGACTATGAGTTGAATTTCAGGCATGCAGACTGTTATTTTGGGCTCAAAATCAAGCCTGCAGAGAAAATAGGCAAAGATGATGTGGTACTTGAACTTAATTTTTAAGATTTTGTTGTCCCCTAATGTTTAGCACAAGCACCATCTTTTGTGTTATTTGTGTTCAGTAATCTTTGAATCAGAACATAGAGACTGAAAAGATGATCTTGTTTCTGCCAGTTTTCTCTTGCTTCTTATTCGTGTGAGATTAAATGCAAAAGAATCATGCAGATGTCATTATTACACCATTCCAAGATATGAATATACCAGTCCTTATCAAGAGGAGACAGACCCCTAGCCCTCTTTAAAAAGGGGCAGAGTGCTAAATTTTGTTGAGGAGCATATTAAGGTGCGTGCGAAGCGCTGTGTTTTTTCGGCGCGGGATCCAGGGGCCCCCCTTAAGGCTTAAGCCTTGCTGCTCTGGGATGGCAGTAATCATACCTCAAAATGAAACTATTCTGGCTCATAAGGACCATGAATAAACAAAACAGTACAATTTCTTACTGCATGCTATCATTCTGTGTTCTGTATCCATATAAGGTACTATATTTCATTTATGAGTTTAATTATTATAAGATTATTAAGCTTTTAAACATTTTTTTAAATACAAATAAAAAACCTTTTTTTTTTTCTGATGAGGGGCAGGGTGAGCCCAAGAGAAATGGCATTTTGTTTGCAGGGCAGCCTAAGAGGGGTGGCATGGAGAGGCGGGCAGAGCAGCGGAGAGGCTCTGGGGGAGGCTCTAACCCTAAAGGCTTATTTCTGACAGACATTCAAATGATATTGTAGCAGCATTTACATTGTAGCGCCACACACACATACTGTACGTGCGTTTCTATATTCACTGAAGACTCTAAAAAACATTTCTTATTAAGCAATGTCTTAGAAGCATTGTTTCAGTATTTGATACTGTATCCAGAAAAGCAGGCATCCAGAAAAGCAGGCATCCAAAATTGTTGCCACTCTTTTGAGGGTAGGAAGGTCATGACTAAAAAATCTTGCTATCATAAACACAGAAGAACAAAATTTGGCATCACTAAGGACCCTTGCAAAATAAGACTCAGACCATTTGCCCATATTTTCATCTAAGGATGCATGTTACCAAAGACTTTACAAATGGCGCCTGCTGCCCTCTCCCTTGTTGCTTAGCATGGGAGATTGGAGCAGGGTAATGGTACAGGCTTGTGCGCCGTGTGTGGCTGCAGCTTTGAGTATGGAGTTTCCATTGTAAAGCGCTTTGAGTATGCAGTGCATGTAGAAAAGCACTATATAAGAACTACGTATTATCATTAAGAGTACAGTATGTTGAATTACAATTGACCCCAACCCTGCCTTTGGAAAATGTTTCAAAACTTGTGTTCATTTTTTTTCCAATCATGAATCTTAAAACCTTAAAAATCAAGGGCAAAATATATTAAATTGTTCTCATCGTCATCTTTTTTTCTGCAACTTTGCTGTCTATTTTTCCATAGAATATTTATCCCCTTAGAAATAGCTTCAAAATTTATAAGCAAATTGAACTATTGTGTTTAGAAATTACACTTAATGAGGCATCTGTCTGTTCGCAAGGTTACAAATCTGCCGGATTTTACACTATTCTGATAAAAATCAATAAATGCTTACTTTCACAATGTGCCAATATATCAGGGAAAATTTGTTGAAAGGATTATCTAGAATCATCATGGTCAGAGGATTCATTGCCCTATCCAAGGCTGGAGGTCTTCCTTGTTCTTCATTGGAGTCTGTGATGTTCAGTACTTCTTTGATTTATTGGACATCAAATTTAGATGAGCTTTTTATTCTTTTGTATAGACGAACGAACGTGTGCAACAAAGACTTATTCTCAGTTTTATTTCATTATTGGTAGATAGTGTTATTGTGTGCATTTATTTTGGTTGGTAATTTTGCTAAACTTTGTAGGATGAACTGATAATGATCAGATTGTATTGAACTCTAACAGAAGTTCATTGTCTTATGCACAATTCATTGAGTTTTATTATCTTACACTCAGCCTACACTGTATTTCTGTTCATTTTTTATTTTTCTACAAGAATAGTTACTAAGTACTAAAAGTTATAAATAACAGCTTCTATTTTCAAAATGGATTTCTATTTTCAAAATGAACTGGAATAAAGCCTTCACATTACCATTATACTCCTTTTTTGGTACTTAATGACCTACTGTATGTACCAGAATAGCAAACAAAATTTTTGTTAGCTATTCTGGTACAGACTTTTTGAAGTACAAAGAGGAAAGTATAATGGTAATGTGAAGGCTTTATTCCAGTTTTTTTTTCGACAATAGAAATCCATTTTGAAAATAGAAGCTGTTAAATGATTTGTATTCGCCATCTGCAAATTGCTTGACAAACCAGCAAAACATGCAATATTTCTTTCTTAGCAGCTGCAAACTACTGATTTGGAAGGTTTCAGTGGTTTGCAGCTGCACAGAACGTAAAGCGGGTCAGTTTTTGCAAAATTTTGGTCCATTTTCGGTTGATCAAAACAATTTGCAGACAGTGAATTAAACTCTCAGTAATTTTAGGGCTAAAGTACAGTATATAGTACACCCTTATCTAACATAAAAAAAGTAGTAACATTTTTAGCACAAGAAAGTTCAATGATGTTTAAATAACAAAGACAAGATTTTTGCTTGTAATTAAAGTGATTATGTTGCAAGTTTGTAAACCTAGCTTGCTTCTAAGGAACAAATAACAAATAGATATTATTGTTAAATGAAAAAGCTGCTGTCCTCTGCTAGTACTGAAGATGATGTCTCTACAGCATATGGCCAATGCCAGATATGTTGAATTCTTTAATATTTCATCTTTATACATTTAACCTTTACACAAGTTCATTGACTTGTACAAAGTAGATTTCCTTATTGATGTCACAAGGTGCTTTTTTGTATTAAGGATTAAGAAAAATTGCTGATGGCAAAAAGGTAAATTTGGAATGACGAAAATTATCTTCTATGTTTTACAAGAAGAGCACAGATGCGTGTTTGACCGGTGGATATTCCAGGGTGGCCATTCAAAGTAATTAAGGAAACAAAGAAATGCTGAATTGGATTGCTAGATGAGTAAAGAGGCTGCATGTGAAAACTCTCCTTAAAAGAGTGTTGGGTGTGCGTTAAGCAGACCTGCCAACTAGTACGATTTTGCCATATTTAATACAGGAAAATGTTGAGAATACGATTTTACTTTTTTTGGCACCAGAATACGTTTTTTTTATTTATTTATTTTATTTTTTACTCATACTTTTTACGCTCGGTTGGCGTTCATGTCCTCTTGAAGGATTTTTGCCGACTTAACCGATTCAGATTCAGAATACAATTTATAACCATTTGTGGCTGCAGCCATTCAGATTCAGAATACAATTTATAACCATTTGTGGCTGCAGCCAAAAAGTGTTGACTACAAGTTAATTATGCATAAGGCAACCTACCTGCAACAGAGTTCCGATCAAGTTTATGTACTCCAGTTCTATCAGTAAACCTTTGTTTTGTACATTTTGTTTGAGGGTACAGTTTTTTTTATCAAAAATACAACTTTGGTAGTTCCAGAATACAGTTTGGTGATCCTAAAGGTTGGCAGGTCTGGTCAAGTATACAGGGATGGGAAGTGATCGGTATATCTATTTAATGTGAAGATGAAAATACACTACAATCCAACGTTTCTGTTTGATCAAAATATTTACATTGTACACAATGTACCAAAAAGCCAATCAATTACAGAAGAGATGTTGCTAGTACTGTAATTATCAGATTCATTGGTAACGGGTCAATTATAGCAAGATTCCTTCTTTGTATTTTGTGATGCAAAGGAACATAGATGCCAGAAGCAGGAAATAGTTTTGGACCTCCATCCTTCAATTCTCTCTTTCACTCTCTCTTTCACAAAATGATTTCAGAATTTAAATAAGTAATATATAAGTTGGTTTTTCAACAACAACAAAATTATTCTTTTAAATATACATAGATTGAATTATAACTTTTTGCAGTCTAAAAATCATCTTCATATTGAGAAATATGTAAATGAATTAAGTTATTAAAATTAGATATTTCCGAAGGTTTTAGTTTTGTCACATGTACTGCTGTGTGATTTAGTATTGACACCTTTTCCAGAAGCTATCCTCTCAAACTAACAACTTGAAAAACACTAATTTCGCCATGATGCATTCATCTGTCAAGTTGATGCTTTTACTTGATTTAAAGGTGTTTTTACCTAAAGATTGGCATTTTCTTCCTGTTTCCTCATGAGATTTATCTAAATTTAGGCAAGTGTAGTTTTGGCATGCACTGTATAGTCCCGGGGGCGGCATTATATGTACTTTTATATTTTCCTTTTGTTGCAGCTTTTAACCCTATCCATTATTGATCCGATACATTTTCTGCCACCTCATGGGTATGAACGTGATTTAAAGTGATTACTGTTAGCATTCAGAAGGATCTTCTTGAAGTGTAAAATGGTTTGTTGCAGGTTGTTGTTCATACGTGTACAGATTAAGATTAGAAAGTTTTGATATAGTACTACGGCATAGCTACAAATTTCATGAAAATTGTGCATTTTGTGATAAAAGCACCTAATTTGGCACAGATAAAGAGAATTGTATTATGAGCAATCTGGATATTGGGCCATCACAGATTCTGTCCCTGATGGCCGTGGCGGCCATGGCCACCCCCATAAGAAGGGTACCCTATAACTTTGGTACTGAAAGTCCCATTGAATTACTTTTTGGCTCTAAATATATATTTTCAGTATTGTAGAAAATGATTTTATCACTTAGAAGCTGCTCGAAGTTCTTCATACATTGCTGACCAAAATAGAAGCCATTTTTCAAAATGGCCGTTGTCCCATGTTGAGGTTAACCCATAACTTTTGAACTGAAATGCCCATTGAATTACTTTGTGGGTCTACATATATGTTTTTGGCATCGTAGAACATGATTTAACCATTAGAAGTTGCTCGTGGGTCCTCTTCCACTATTAACCGAAATTGCTGCCACTTTCCAAAATAGCCGCCACTTTCCAAAATGGCCACCACTTTCCAAAATGGTCGCCTGTCCACATAAGGAAGGTACCACATAACTTCGGAACTGGAAGGTCCATTGTAATGCGGCATAAGTAAGATGCCCATAACAATTGTGCATTTGGTGATAGGAGCAAGCGCTTTGGTATAAAAATTGAATAATATATTACAATTTTTTTGGATATTGGACCATTTCAATTTCTGTCCCTGAAGGTTTTGGCAGCCATTTTGAAATAAACTGCTTCTTCCCTGTACTTTTCATGCTTATCCTCCTAAAATGTGAGCAACTATGAAGCGAAAATGCTGTTTAATTGGAAAACGTAGGTGTAGGTAAATATTTATGAATAGCTACAAGCTATGTAAAGATAGAGGGGTCAGTTTATTTGAAACAGTCATCTTTCAAAATGGCGACCGTATACCATTTATCATCAAGACCCCTATATTGCATACGAATCAGGCAACACTAAGATTAACTGGGATGCAAAAATTAGGAAGTAAAGATCAGGTTGCCCGGTCACAAATTGAATTTGAGACCAGTGATGATGTTATCCAGTGGTTTGAACTGTTTTGCCGATGTCCACTGGCCCCTTGATGACATAAGAGATATTAGATTCAATTGTGACCAGGCACCCAGATTTTTATGACGTCATAATGGCTAGAAGATGTCATCTGTACAAATCGAAAGAACATACAAACTGTAAATTCTTGAAAAATTGGGTGAGAAAATGGCTCTAAAATACATGCTACAAGCAGATATAATCCATCAAAAAACTTGAAATTATGTCAGTAGTGGCTCCAACTATGAAACAAAGGTGCTACCCCCCCCCTCCCTTTCCCCCCTCTTTTCCTCTCCGCAAGTTATCAGGCTTCATTTGCTAAAGATGTCCGCTCCTTTGTTTGCATCATTGATGGATGACCTTGGCAGCCCTTTTGAGGAATTAAGCACTGACCTTCTAGTACTTGATACCAAGGAGATTGCAGACAATTCTGCGATAGAGACTGCGAAATGTGAAGCGATTTGGCCAAGATCAATTAAAAAAATTCAGCAAAGAACATCTCGTGGACAGGTCAAAGCCCATCAATGATGAGATTATCACAATAGACTAAAGTTGTTTAAAAGCTCTACCAAACCAACCACCAGCAAAGGGAAGCAACAGATGGCATCACTTAAATCCGATGTGGCACTCTTCTCGCGGCTCTACATTGGTTGTCAGATTAGACACGGAAATCTCGATGAGTTCTTTTGACACGAGAACCATTTGAATCATTCCGCTGTTAATCTCGTAGTTGTATCATTTTTCTTTCATTTATGAGTAATTCAAAATCTTTTTTGTGTGAAATAAAACTGAATCGCATCAGAGAGGTAAGATATTCATGATTTTCATTTATGTAAATGAAAACTGGCGTAAAATTCCACATGCTTTATCTAAATCTTACGAGGCAGGTACAACCTGTGTCGTAAGAATTTTCAGCCATGGCATAATATAAGACAAATTTGTCGTTAACGCGATTTCTGCTAACAACCCTTACATGGTCCTACAGTACTATGCCTGCGTAGTTGGCATGGAATTCTTACTGTTTCACAAGTAATATTTTGTTAAACATAATCAAATTGAAGTGTTTGCAACAACATCTACCTTTTTTTTTTTTTTTTACATCGTTTGTGCTCAAGTCTCTGTCACTTGATGTTTACAACAGGCCTACGTGAACTGAATAGTTCATTCACACAATTCCGTTTGCGTGTTTGCACTTGAAGTTGAATTGATAGTTTTTGAAGAAATTGTGAAAATTTTGTTAGTTTATTTTTTAAGTTTTGATATGCTAAAAGATATAACTTGGCATATGGATACAATAATTACAATTCAGTTCTAATTTATTGATTTGTCTTCCTTCGATCATATTCCACACTATATATCAAATAAATCATATAAGCTTACAAGTGATTAGATGGCCCAGTCGGTTATGGCATTGTCTTTAAGGCGAGAGGTTATAAGTTTGAATCTCATCGAGTCTTATTCTAATTTTTTTCTTCCTCCGTTTCTCTCATTTAAAATTGTATTACTCCCAAAATGGTAAAATGTTCATGTCAGAGAGAGAGAGATGCAGTCAAGCTACTGTTTAAATCTACTGTAACAGAACGGGGTTTAACGATCTGCCATGAGTTAAATATAACACTATCCAGTAAGCTCCGAAAACTTGGTTCATGTCAAGTGCACAAAACACGTCCAGAATCGTCTCGTTTTGTTGCCCTTAGCCAGTGATAAACAACTTTTAGTTTGAGAATTGATATTACTAAATCCTCCAACTACACAAAGCTGCGGGAATTTGATTAATATTTACTCAAAAAAATATTCACATTTAAAAAAACAAAGGAAGATAAAAGTTAACACTAGTTGCAAAACTTCAATGGCGTACACACAAAAAATGTGTCAGCGATGCCTCGTTTACTTACAGGAATCCCTGAAATGATGTCATCGCGTATGAAGCCCAATTCTGTGTTTTTTTTGTCAAATTGACATAAAACTCATTCTTCTTTTGCCATTTTCTTGCAAACGGTGGGGTGTAGAGCAGAAAAAAATCATATTTTTGCAAATCAAATATTCAAAATATCATATTTATCATTAGTTCCGGCTCCCATGGCAGGACCACTTTAATATTATTTCTGTTACAATTTTTCGTGGAGGATTTTTGAAATCTTTATTCAGAACCGTGGAGAAATTTTATGATTAATTCCAACTCTGCATGATGGAATACCACTTTATTACCTACAGCAATCATTGGCAGTGCTTAATAGATTAACAAGTGGTGATGATTTCTTAAATTCAAGAGCATTGACCCTCTTGGAGCAAATAATGAGATGTATATAAGATGTAATCTCTTTGCCAAATCTACAGAAGTTTGTAGATTGTGCTTTGAATGTCAAAAAAACCATTTTTCTTTTCTGTTTATTTGATTGTATATACATATATGTCCTATCATACAGTACTTGTCTTGGTTGTACCTCTTTTGTCCTCACCATCTACATTCTTAATGCTTGTATTGTTCAATGAAATTTATTGCTGTAGAAAATGTCAAGTACAGGCTACATAAGAGGTTATACGTGTGACTTGCAGGCCGGTGTACTCTGCTCTCTTAATTGAATAATAAGCAATTTATTTCTGAGTCATGTAAATTATATACCTCAACAATTTGTGCAGCTTGCAATTTTATAACTTTTGTAATCATTAAACTTTTCAAGTATAAATTTTAGGTATCGTTAAAATTTGTTTTAATTGGTGGGAAGGGGACATAACCTCATCTTCTTCCTTGTAATATATATAACATCTATGAAAAGCTACAAACGTTTTCTCGTACCGATTTCCTAATAAAGAAATATACAATTCTGAGTAGATTATGGCAATATGTATTTAGTTGTTGAGTTTATGGCTGATCAAAGTTTTAAGGAGTTTTATATGCAAATTTGCAAAAATAAAAAAAAAAAAAAAAACAAATCAAAATCTGTATAATTCTGGATATATTTTCCCTTCATTTCAGTAAACTAAAATTAGTTGCACCATTTCATGAATCATGTGTTTTCGTGTGTTGTGTTGTTTACTTGGAAAGTATAAATATCAACAAAGAAAATTAGATAAATAAACGAGCTATACACTACAGTACATACAAAACTGACTACTTACAGTAATCCCATGTCTGTGATAATCATGTCATTGACATTGTAGTTTCTCATTAGTGTACCATAATTGCCGGAAGGAGAGTACATAAGCTGGTCAAAAGTGTTTGGCTCCTAGATATACCCCTAGTCCGACACTGTTGTAAGTGGAGAAGACATTCTTATCATTTTCAGGCTGAAATTAATGAATTTGAGAGAATTACAAGCAATTTGTGATTCTGACCTGTTCATACACTTCAAATATTGCATACAGTACATCTAAAAGTATCTCAAACTTTGATCTGCCATGCTATCATAACCCAAAAGTTATACTGTACCATACCGGAACAAGAGGAGGGAAAAAATGACAGAAGGGAATAAAGAAAAGGGGAAAAGAGGATAAACAAAAGGGGAAATGGGGATAAAGAAAAGGAGAAACTGCAAAACTCTTGCAGAAATTTGTTCACGACGTTTAACGGTCCCAGAAAGTAAAATATTTTCCACCCCTGGTCATAATTTTAAAAACTGTTCAACTTGAAATTACATGATATGTATACTGTAGTCAAAGGAATTTTGTGTTGGTTTTTATACATTTAAGAAAATATATGTTCATAACATCCATTCCCTTGAAAGTTTTAATTACATCCCTTGAGATAGAATGGTAACAAACTCTTATTGCAAATTGAAGTGAAATCGAAGATAACTGCCTCATGAAAATTATGCGTGCAGTCCTTGTGTATTTATAATGAACAAATGATAGGGGAAGATGAGTTGATATGTAATGAATTGATGTGCTTTTAGTAATCTTTGTATTACAGAGTACACAGTTGACAATGGAAAGTAATCTATCATCTGGTTAGATGTTTACTATGTTAGCATTATTTTATTAAGATCAGCTTGTTGTGCTTAAATTTTATGAAAAAAGGGGAAGGTTGGTTTGAAAAAGGATTTTTTTCTTAAATTCAATTTTTTGATCAGCTTTGTACATTTTTTCATTTCAGATCTTTACTTACAGGAATAATTAAGGTTGTCTCTGATTGCACTGCAAGAAGTTCATGCTTTTTTTAAATTTATTTTCCCATTAGAATTATTTACTGCCAAAACTAGACAGCTCCTAGCAGAAGTAGAAGGTGGATTGTCACCAGGTCTATTACACAGTAACCCTGCTGCCCATGCACACATACAAATGTTCAAAAGCTGTATTTTAATGTTCTGTTTAGTTTCCTACACACAAATCATAATTCTTTTTAACTCCTTCACTTACATCATTAGTTTGGGCTTATCTAAACAAATGTACAGCAGTGGCTGTTACCCAGAATGTATCTTTTTCTAGCAGATTCCCTGATGGTACCTCTATTTATTTTGTAGAAATAAAATTTGTGCTATCAACTAATGTACATTGAATTTTCTCACAGTTTAATGCTCTGTCATCTTTCATTCTCAAAATAACACCTCTGGGCTATTGAAGGCCAAACCTGGGAGAAGATACCTAGGATATCAGCAAACTGAACTTTTATCAAGAAATGCATCATTTTTGGATGGATTCCCAGCCACACTCGAGTATTCCTGGACAAGCTGACTTAGCAGCTAAAAAAAAACCTGAGATTCAACATGGCATCTTTCAGACTAAGATTCAACACATCACCTTTAACCTCTCTCATCAACACTTACCATGCTCCCGATTGGTAGATCTCCTGATTGGAAGATCTCCTGATTGGAAGATCTCCTGATTGGAAGATCTCCTGATTGGAAGATCAAGACATGCTCATTGACCATAATTAACTCCGCCAACGAAGTTGAACGGAGATTATGTTTTCGCCTCTGTTTTGTTTGTTTGTCTGTTTGTTTGTCTTCAAGATATCTCAAGAACTGATTATTGGATTCTGCTCAAATGTGGTGTGTGGTTATGTTACTGCTTCAGGAATGAGTGATTACAATTTGAGACATGTTGGAACAGGAGAAATTTTGGTCAAAATCAAGAATGGGGACAAATTTTGTCTGTCATTTGAGACATAGGGAAAGGGGAAAATAGGGGTGGGGACAGATCAAGATATCTCAAGAACTGATGATTGCATTTTGATCAAAGTTTTTATTTTTTATTTATTTTTACTGCTATAGAAAGAGGTGACTTAAATTTGGGATGTATTGGACATGGAGGGTGGGGATATTTTAGGGCAAGATTTATCAACACTTTGTTGAAACTTTCCAATGGAATGTGCTGAACAATGAACTCATGCCATGAAAGAATGACCATTCAATGAATTTTCTGGACTAAAAAGAATCAAGTGAAGTGGTCTCTGATATCAATGAAATCAAAACAATTGGTTTCTGCCATGAATGAAAATGATGGAATGTAAATCTACCCTGTATAGAGCTCAAACAATGAATCGTAGCCTGAATTACACTGAAAACTGAAAAGCTTTCAAATTTCTGTTCTTGTCAGTAGAGGAAGGGTGGCAAGTAATTTAATAATCATCATTTTAATTTTTATAAATTGATTAAGAAAGGTTGCTATGAAGGATTGTTCTTAACCATTAGTCAACACACAACCAGAAGAAATACCAATGCAAAATTTACCACAAACTACTCTTAATATTGAACAGGTAATAGAAATATTAAATGAACTTCTAGGTGTAAAAAAGCATCAATTCAAAGTGAAGGGCTTCCCCTTCGTGAGTTGCTAGCATTAGATGAAGCTTTAACTTGGACAAGAGGAGAACTAGTAAATAATCTAGGCAAGTTGACAGCTTAGATAATAAAATTCTTAAAGAGCGGAGAAATCTTGCTAAATATGAAAGGACTGGGAATGAAGAGCAACAGAAAGAGATAAGAGATAGAACCTGAGTTAGAGGCAAGACTGGAAATTGCTAGTCAAAACAAGTAACCACCCCCTCTCTACTTTGTTTTTGTTTTGAGCAGATCACAGAGCTTTTGCAAGACTACCTCTAAAAATTGCCATTTGTCAAAACAAGACCTCATCAAACAAAGCTTTACGAAGTCAAATAAATTTAATAAAAGAAACTATTAACAGAATAACACAAGATGATACCACATTGACAGAAAAAATAACAATGTTATTTAGAGAATAAGGTATCACCATTGTAAGTATTTTATCTGCTTTGGCTTTAGCTATAAGCACTATTGTCACATCTATCATTGTTGGCATTCGCGGTACACCTACAGTCAAACCAGAGCCCAGTCCAGATAAAAATATAAAACAATGGATAAAAGATAAATAAAAACATCTTTCAGATCTTTTCAAAAAATTAGGAGCAAGGACACTAGAAGCGCTTCCAGGTATCATGGGGCTGTGACATCGTGGTTATTGAATCTGTTAAGCGGTTCTGTTGGATGGCTAGTTGAACATGTCTGGACCCTCATTACTGGTGTAGGGTTCTGTTGGATGGCTAGCTGAACATGTCTGGACCCTCATTACTGGTGTAGGGTTCTGTTGGATGGCTAACTGAACATGTCTGGACCCTCATTACTGGTGTAGGGTTCTGTTGGATGGCTAACTGAACATGTCTGGACCCTCGTTACTGGTGTAGGGTTCTGTTGGATGGCTAACTGAACATGTCTGGACCCTCATTACTGGTGTAGGGTTCTGTTGTATGGCTAGCTGAACATGTCCTTGCTCTCATTACTGGTGTAGGGTTCTGTTGGATGGCTAGCTGAACATGTCTGGACCCTCATTACTGGTGTAGGGTTCTGTTGGATGGCTAGCTGAACATGTCCTTGCTCTCATTACTGGTGTAGGGTTATGTTGTATGGCTAGCTGAACATGTCTGTGCCCTCATTACTGGTGTAGGGTTCTGTTGGATGGCTAACTGAACATGTCTGGACCCTCATTACTGGTGCAGGGTTCTGTTGGATGGCTAACTGAACATGTCTGGACCCTCATTACTGGTGTAGGGTTCTGTTGGATGGCTAGCTGAACATGTCCTTGCTCTCATTACTGGTGTAGGGTTCTGTTGTATGGCTAGCTGAGCATGTCTGTGCCCTTATTACTGGTATAAGGTTCTGTTGGATGGCTAACTGAACATGTCTGGACCCTCATTACTGGTGTAGGGTTCTGTTGGATGGCTAGCTGAACATGTCCTTGCTCTCATTACTGGTGTAGGGTTCTGTTGTATGGCTAGCTGAGCATGTCTGGACCCTCATTACTGGTGTAGGGTTCTGTTGGATGGCTAGCTGAACATGTCCTTGCTCTCATTACTGGTGTAGGCTTCTGTTGTATGGCTAGCTGAGCATGTCTGTGCCCTCATTACTGGTGCAGGGTTCTGTTGGATGGCTAGCTTAACATGTCTGGACCCTCGTTACTGGTGTAGGGCTCTGTTGTATGGCTAGCTGAGCATGTCTGGACCCTCATTACTGGTGTAGGGTTCTGTTGTATGGCTAGCTGAGCATGTCTGGACCCTCATTACTGGTGTAGGGTTCTGTTGGATGGCTAGCTGAACATGTCCTTGCTTTCATTACTGGTGCAGGGTTCTGTTGTATGGCTAGCTGAACATGTCCTTGCCCTCATTACTGGTGCAGGGTTCTGTTGTATGGCTAGCTGAGCATGTCTGGACCCTCATTACTGGTGTAGGGCTCTGTTGGATGGCTAGCTGAGCATGTCTGGACCCTCGTTACTGATGTAGGGTTCTGTTGGATGATTAGCTGAACATGTCTGGACCCTCGTTACTGGTGCAGGGTTCTGTTGGATGGCTAGCTGAACATGTCTGGACCCTCGTTACTGGTGCAGAGTTCTGTTGGATGGCTAGCTGAGCATGTCTGGACCCTCATTACTGGTGCAGGGTTCTGTTGTATGGCTAGCTGAACATGTCTGGGCACTTATTACTGGTGCAGGGTTCTGTTGGATGGCTAGCTGAACATGTCTGGACCCTCGTTACTGGTGTAGGGTTCTGTTGTATGGCTAGCTGAATATGTCCCTACTCTCATTACTGGTGTAGGGTTCTGTTGTATGGCTAGCTGAGCATGTCTGGACCCTCATTACTGGTGTAGGGTTCTGTTGGATGGCTAGCTGAGCATGTCTGAACCCTCGTTACTGGTGCAGGGTTCTTGATTTGTATGTATCTACAAAAAGAACTATCTTCTTAGTACCCCATAAAGCGTGTTACCAGTGATGGTTAGAATTCCGACAACTAGGGCTGCCTTTTATTTTTATGATTTACTACATCTGTGGATAAAACTACTGTAAGACTGGGGGTGAGGGTGGGGCTCCTCGGCTTGCATGGCTCCTTGGGGTCGCATGGCTTCCTTAGGTCGCATGGCTCCTCAGCTTCCTCAGGTTGCATGGCTCCCCCATGTCGCTGTTCAGAATTAACATGTGGGTTAAAACCTATACCAACCACATTCATGTCTGATAATTCCGCAATTTGATATGTTGTTATAGCTTTCATATTTTCCAATATGTAAATTCATATCCAAAGGTATAAGGTACAGGTCTTCCCAAGTATGAAGTTTAGACTACTTTGTGCACATTGCAAAGAATCTTGATAGCGATCTATACAACCTTTTAAATCAACAGGTGAGTTAATACAATCTTTAACAATATTAAGAAATTGTCGTTACGCATCAGTTCCGATCCCTGAAGTAAGCATACTTGTTTTTGTCTGAACTTGTGTAGCATAAATAAATATGTGTTCGGATAGAATCATTGATCCTTTCTACACGATATCTGTAAATGTATCAGGTCCTCCAATGGCATGATACATCTCCTCATCATCATCGAATATTTCTTTACCTTTATCAAGAATAAACCCTTTCCAAGCATTACTTACACTATTACTCTGAGCTATATATCCAATGGTATACCTACTGTAGAAGGATGATCATCATAACTCATCTCTGTAGCACTCAAATAATCATTCCAATTATCATACGGGTTGTTTAAGCTAGAATTATCATAATCATTGTCAGGCACTGGAACACGCCTACCACCATCATAATAGTATGCAGTTCCCAACCCATTGCTGTGATTATCTTCATGTTGTTTCCACATGGAACAGGGTGAAACATGAAACTGTCCACATATATTGTCATAGGCAGACATATCTATGTTGTTCTCAAAAGCCGACCAATAATTTTGAAATGGAGCAGGACAGCCCATTTCTTTTAATAATCTTCTGACCTGATAATACACGTGAAATCTATAGACATAGATTTAATCATAGGATTTTCATGATGTAGATGTACATAAGATATCCTACAACCCATTGTCGCCATCCATATAACACAATTTAATTGATTTTGCCAAAAGCCCATAGGCTGGCTACTGGCTGGCTGTTGATCAGATGACTAAGATGACAGATGATAAGGGATGATGATAAGGTAACTTGTATTTCTCAAATTTTTTTGGAAAACTAGCGCGGAAACTCTTACTATCAGATATGTATATACCATGATGTGTAAAATCTGTTTCGCTGGTTACTGCTCTGCCGACTCCTGGTTTATATACACTACTTGATTTATATTTTTTTGAAAAATTATTTAGAAATGCAATTGGGAATGTTGCCATTGATCTTTTTCATATAAAATGAAAATGTATCATACATTTAAAATGAATTTTTTTAATAAACCAATATAGCAACCTATTGACAACTTTGGAATTCAAAAGATGTTTCTGTAATCATAAAATCAGCCATATATTGGGTAGGGTATGTTCCAAAGGGAGAAAGAATAAAAATTAGAAACAAAAATATATTTACAGAAACACCATTAGAAGCTGGCCTTTATAACTTTCTGCAGCTGTATGATATAATAACCAGACAAGTTTCATGGTTGAAAATTAAAGTAAACAGAAAAACAGGACGAGAAACCATCGTTATTCCAACAGAGAAGTCTCTTAAATTGTCTGGAAAGCTTGCAGATTTATTTAGTATGGGTTATGGATGGTTGTTAGATGCAGAACACATTGGAAGGATGAATATTCAACCATTTAAAGCTATTTATTTGTACTGTGATCAAATTTCTGCAAGTGATAATTGTTTCAATGGAAAAACCTCAAATCATTTAGAAATTATTCCTGTTGGCGATAAACCTTTTGGGAGTAGTATGCAAATTGATTACTGTGGCAGCGTTCGCAAAGGAAAACCTTTGATACCAGGCTCAATAAGTGAATTAAATTTCAGTATAAAAGATTCCAAAGGAAAAGAAATCAACAACCACGGTCTACCCGTAATATCAACTTTAGAAATAACATAATTTTTTTATATTTAAATAAAATGAGTATCTTTGGTCCAGAATTTGGCAATGACAAATTAACAGGAGCTAGAAACATATGTATATACTGAAATACTTAAAACAAAAAAATATGGTGAGATAAGAACATAAAGAATATGTAACTCTGAAAATAATGTAAGTAATTTATATTGAGATGATTATGTAACTATTGAATGGAATGGAGCATATAGGCAACCAAGATTCATGCAGAAACATGTCTTGGTTACTGCAGGAAGTATAACTACTTCTGGATTTAGAATTAAGGGTACTTATCATATGGGCAGCATGGGGTATGGAAATTATGAATTAAATCAATGGTGTTTTTTTATGGTATGGAAGAAAATCTAGAGCATTTGACTTTAATAATTCTACGTACTTTGAATGTAGTGTATGCGTTAAGAATATGATTTTTTGCAAATTTATTGGAGGCGCAGAATATATTTGTTACTAAATTAAAATATATTTAAAAATAAAATATGGAAGAAAAAAAGCTTTGAGGCCGGAGTGCCCCTGATTATCCAAATATTTATCCTCAATTGTCAGTAAATCCGCTAACGTAAACGCATACAGGTTGCAAAAAAATTGATAATGTTCAAAAGGGGATTGAAAAAAAAAATTGAGACGAGAGTCTTTACATAAAAAGTATTGTAGGATTATTAATATATTAGACTATACAGAATTTGCTGTAGAAGTGGCAGCCATTGCTAGCGGTTCAGTTTGAATCATCTCTTTATCAAATGTTGTAACAGCGCCCATATCATTTTGGAAGGGTTTGCAGTTGGTTGTGATATCAGAGTACTGGTCACTAAATATTTTTCACAAAAATTAGTAAAGAAACCTAAAAAGCATAATGAGATTAGAGTTCTAGCTACTTCTAAACTGAATACTATATCAAGTTATATTTAGAAGCCTTACAAGATAGTGTTATAAGTCGAGAAGAATTTGAATTAATCCTCGGTAATCTAAAAAGTTATCTGAAATGAAGGAAGAGATCAGGCAGAAATTTGTCACCCAAGCAGCTCTGGCTCAATTACTACAGGCAGAAAAAGACAAAGTAATTGAAGAGACCAAAAAAAAAAAAAACCAGAGGAATTTCTACAAAAACTTACAAGCTGAGACTAAATGCAGAGATTATTCTAGAAAACATAAAGATGCCTCCTCCATACATATACTCGGAACAAAAAATATGTCTGTAAAAAGTAAAGAGAATGAATCACAGAACCATGAACAAATTAATAAACATTTACTACAGCAGCACTGGAATGTGGAAAGGAGATGTCGCTAAAGAAACTAGCTAAACAAGCAAGAGTTACAGATAAAGTTGCTATAAGGAATATTTAACAAAACAAGCTTTGTGGCAAAATTACAGGGCTCCTCCAAAATACATTCCACGGCCAACGAGTGTGAATAGTGCAAAACCTAATGCCTTGCATGAAGCTGAGCTATCATTTTTAGCCACATGATAAAATTGGTAGAAAAACCTACAAATATGCACTTACAGTTGTGGATGTGGCGAGCAGGTACAAGGAAGCTGAACCCCTTACTGATAAAACAGCAGTTCAAGTAGCTAATGCCTTTGAGAAAATCTACAAGCAGGTATACCAGAAATAATCAAGGTTGACCCGGGGAAAGAATTTATTTATGGCTAGTGTGACACTTTAATGAAAAACCACAATGTTATTATTTAGAGGGATGGAGTTGGGAATCATAGGGTGCAAGCGATTGTAGAGCGATGTAATAGAACTTTAGCTGAATGGTTATTCTCTCATCAGTATGCCAAGGAAATGGCGACTCAGGGGAGGTCAACAGAGTGGGTTAAAAGGTTACCTGAAGTCGTAGAAGCATTAAACAACAGCCCTAGTAAGATATTGATATGCTCTGGGGGGAAGCTGAAAATGATACGAGTATTTAGAGCCACAGATCCTCTTTGGTCTATCAAAACTTACAACATCAGAACATATACTATTAGGGGAAATCAAACTGTACTGTATTATTTAGATTGTCCAGGAAATGGTTGTCCAAAAAGATCATTTGTAAGAGAGGAGTTACAAATTGTGCCCTTTGATACTGAGTTACCTAAGTACAAGTAACCTACAAGTAACCTACAAGTAACCTACAAGTAACCTACAAGTAACCTAGTGTTTACACGGGTACCCGAAATATCCGGATACCTGCCCGATTGTGTTGCTACCCGAAAATACAACTCGGGTATGGATTTTCATAATATTACCAATTGCAGACTCTTTCCATTTCAGAATTGTATGTTAAAAGAATAAATGCCATTCATTTCATCTTTCATTTTACTGAGTACCTTTTTGTTTTTATTTGAATAGAGTAAATGTTCTGGGGGATAATCACTTGTGTCATATATATTTGGAATGCCGTACTTTTCCAGCGAACTCAGAAGCATATCATGATAAATATCTTCTGTGTAGACATTCATGATAAAAGAATCTGTGTCGGTGTATAATAGTTGACAACTACGTGGCTGACCGATTGGGTTGTGGTACATTTTCTTGTATATATCATAATAGTACCAATACATATATTCTTTAAAGAGATCAAGTATACTCATTCCTACATAAATTGGTTTGTTTGTAAAGAGCTTTTGTTTGTACATCTCGATTCTGCAAAGATTATCATAAAATATTTTGATACCAGCAAAGTTGGGTTTATTGAAAAGCTTGGAAGCTCTTTTCTTACCAGCTTCTGTTTTTGTTTCAACGATTCATATATCTCTCCTATTACGAATGTTTTCCATTGTTTTACCAAACAGAGCTGGGCGTTAATCATTGAGTTTTTTACTTTGAGAATCTCCTCAGAAGGTTCCAGGTCCACTTCAAATATGCACCCAGTGTGAAAATCATCACTACCTCGTTTATAACATCTATCTAAAAAAGACTCTTCTTTTTGTCATCATTTGATAGTTCTGCCCACCTAAAATCACCAACAGATAATTTGCGGGTCATAACAGTTGGGTATAGACTGTTCACATCATAGTATTGTTTGGCATGTCCACTTTTTCATCTGAATACTTGTTCTTTGCCTCACAGTACCGAGAAGCACATACTGTACTGATACCACCCCGAATTCCATCTTCAATGAAATGATACGTATCTATTTGATCTTCTGTGAACAATTCAAGTTTTACTTCCGATGTTTTGAGCAATGAATCTCATGATAAACTTGGGGCTGTAAAGTAATCAACAGGATCAAGTTCCTAATCTTCATTGACTGTGTCCTGAAATTTTTCAAACACATCTGCTTAGAAGATAAACATCTGCCTTTAGGTATAGACCGTGATACACATTGGAATGTTTCCCATACTTTTTTTGCATGTTTATAGTTATCTGGTTTACAATTTTTTATTATTCAAACTGTCATAAAATTCTTCGATTGGAGGCAGGTGATGTTGTTTAATTTGTTTAAAGAATCCATATATTCATAAGGGTATACACCTTTGCGGTACAATAAATTCAATTTATCAAAGTCAACCATGTTGCAGAATGATCAAGAAAATGGAACTTCTCCTTACCTTTACCATTTCCATTCAGGTTTTTTACAAGTTGGTCCAAAGAAGACAACATAAACTGGAGAGTGTCTATGAATATCAGTGCACCATTTGGACAGTAAATTTTAAATCCTAGATATTTTTTGTAGTTGTGAGCAATTGAGGTTACTTCTCCATTTTGTAAAGAAAAATGATAATGTGACAATCATAACCTTTTAGGTTGTGATATATTTAAATAATCTTTCTCTGTACAAAGTTTTCCACTACATCTATCATGTGCTTACAGATCTTGCCAGTAAAGTGATTGTGATCTCTCACTTTTCAGTGGGGTTCTAATTTACCTCCAAAGAATCTTTTGTTACATATCCAACAAGTTGTTGCTTTGTTGAGTATTCTTTCATCCTCTGCAGTCATTACTAATTCTTTTTCATTTACTATTATGTGGTTTTTTATTTTCTTATGAGTTATGGATAATGATTGTAAAAACTTTGATCCAAGATTTCAGATTCCTCTTCTGTTATAGCTGAATGATTCCTGATAAAATATCTCACCATTAAACACAACCATTTAAAAAATAACTACAAACCTTGTGCTTCTGGGTCATTTTAGTTTTGGCACTGGAGTCTTGCGACTCAAGGGAGCCAGGGGGACACCGTTGAAGACTGCATTCAAAATCTACATAAATGACAAATGGTACTTTTTTCCATATTTCTGTAGTTTAAAAATTTAAGTATGTTTCCTAGTATACCTGCTTTTTGAGATCTTTTTGGTTGGGTAACATTCTTTGTAAGCTGGAGTTATTATGTTTATCCAGTTCTCACGATGATCAACTTGTATTCTTTCAGAAGTGAAATGTTGATTACATAAATCACAAAAATAATTTTGGTTACCATGTTTAAAAATAAAAAATAAAAAAACTATTAAATTTAGTTATGAGAATATAGTGGCCATCTTTCAATGCAACTTGGTTGTAAAAGACAATAGACTCATTCATTTAATACTAGGATCTTGTTTACTGTAATATACAGGATGTATATCATTCAATGATTTTATACTAATCGGACATTGTTACACATTTACAGCAATATCATTATCCCTTTCTATCTTCTAAATATCCATTATTGTTACAAGAAACTTGGATATTTCTATTTTATGTTAATGTTTTTGTAATTAGAGACTAAACTTTATTGATCTCTACCAGATAAAGATGTGCAAGAATTGACCAAAAAAACATTTATTATCTTTATTTTGGATATTTAATGCACATTTTTATTATATATAAATTTTGGGGTTGGAATAAATTTTTAACTGTATACAGGTTTAAATTGTACAATATCTATATAGATATTTTTGATATCAAGAATTATACTACCAGACTGTTTAAAAATATATTCATATTTTTCCTCAATATCTTTCATAGGTTTAATCATTGTTTTAGAAGTTGATTCTTTAGTAAGCATTTCCACTAACTTTGTTCTGAGATAGTAATCTTTTTACTGATTTTGCTGATTTCCATCTGCATCTACAACCTTTTTTTTCATTTTTAATTTTTAATGATAAAATTATGCAGATAAAAAAATTTTAGAAAAAATAAAAGATAGTCCTAATTCATCATATTGTATAGGTGACTAATTCATCATTTTTAAACTTTTTTCCCTATTCTCTCTAAAAAAATTCTCAATGGTTTTTGGGAAAACCAATTTGCCCTCTTTATTATGGACAAAATTATTCATTATTTTTATATTTCCCTTATAAAAAAAAACTTGAATTCTTTATCATTTTTATTCCTCAATTTAATTTCAATCAAAGTTAGTCTATAATTTCCAACCTTAGCAACCTTAGTAGTCTTCACCTTTGCGAATAAAGAAGGCTCAAAAATATTTTCGAGGGGTCCTGAAGATTTATTAATTCTCTTTTTATGTTTTTTTAAAGCTTTTTCTTTATCTGTATTAAGCTTGATTATCTTTTTAAGCAAGTGACTTGATGTTATTTTCTTGTTTATAAAATCTTGTGTAACATCATTGATAAATTAATCATAAATACTATCAATTCTTTAAGTTTATTTGATCCAGCCATTTATTTTTAAAAAAAAAAATTTTTTAGATCATTATTTGGAATACTGAATTACACTCTCGACCTTTAGACTCAGCTATTTCACAACATCGAATCAAGATATTAAACAAACAATAATTATATGCGAAATGCAAATGAATATTCATTGTTTGAGTGTAAAAATATATTTTATATGCAAATGGTATCTTTGAGTGTAAAAATATATTTTATATGCAAATTCTAAGATTTACTTTAAAGATAAGTTTTTAACTAAACAATTTCTTATACAAAATCAACAATTTTTAAGTATGAAAAATTGGTAGATAGTTACAAACAGCTTCTATTTTCAAAGTGGATTTTTATTGTCAAAATGGACTGGAATAAAGCCTTCCCATTACCATTTTACTCCTTTTGTTGGTACTTAATAAACTATGTACCAGAATAACTAACACAAATTTTGTTTGCTATTTTGGTAAATAGTTTATCAAGTACCAAAAAGGAGTAAAATGGTAATGTGAAGGCTTTATTCCAGTCCATTTTGACAATAGAAATCCACTTTGAAAATAGAAGCTGTTTAGAATAGTGTTTCTGAATAACCACAAATGTATACACCACTAATATTAGTGTTGTATAATAGTATGGTATAAATATAAATCTTTATACAATAATGATTACCCTGGGGTGTGGCGCGTATGCGTGATCTCAGCAGCGGTGTGTAGAAAGGCTAAGTGCGTTTGATGGTCAATGGTGGCAGGTTGGACTGTTGATTCCACATAACAAAGGTTACTTAGTGTGTAAGAGAGTGGTATATATAGGTGAACTTAAAAATATAAGATTGGCCTGTGACAGGAAATGTAAATTAAAAAGGCAGGAGCGAACAGAGGTTGTAGTTAGAAAGTTAAGAGTGGCTCCTGCCTTTTTCCCACCGGAATTTTGTTTTAAAATGTCAAATGAAAAGAAAACAAAATTTGACCCCCAATTTTGGTGACAAAATTGCTTGTGAGAAAATGATGTTATTCCTGATGCGGACACCTGAAGCAAAATTGCTGCTGTACTGAGAAAAACAAAATATTTAAAATTGATTTAAAAACAGATCAACCAACTGATTATTGTATTATTTATACTTGCCAGGGAAATGTAGCTTAAAACAATGATTAGTGAAGAAAAAGAAGCCTTGCTAATCTACTCTTGTTTTTTCCAGCTAGAGTAGTATAGTAATGTGGTTGTACTGATCTCCTGTTTAATATGTAACTAAAAGTTTACTGTTATAATTTAGGGGAGATGTATTAAACAGGAGATCAGTGCTAATGCTAACTTAGCACCGATCTCCTGTTTAAATGACTTTTAAATTTTAACAGTAAAATTTAGTTACACTAATCAAATGCTCAAGCTTTGAACTGATTTTGATGCAAGTTTTTGATACATTTAAACAAATTAAGCTTCTTAATTCACCTATCAAGTAGTTATAAATTTGTTAAGAAGAAAAAGTTGGAATAAAATTACAACAGAAAATTGGCAATGTTCTTGGAAGTTTATCTCTCGAGTGTGCTGGGTATTACTTAATAATCTAGCATTAAAAAGATAACATCTTAAGCTTTATTACTTAATCTCAGTAGTTCATTGTATAAAAATTCCATACAAAAAGCAAATCTAATAATCCATACAAGAGGTTTGCAGACAAATCAGAACATTAAAATGCTTATCTAATCATCACCATAAATTTGCAAGTTGAATATTGTGCACAATTATACTTGTGTACAACAAGTTTATCTCTGAATCAATTGCAATCCCAAGCGTTGGTTGTATGAATTGTTTCCAACTCCAGACTGTGAAAATGAATATTAGCTTACAATGAAAATATTGACAGTATTTATCTTGAATTGTGGTAGTAAAAGTGCCTGTCAAATCTCTGAGTCTCATCCTTACAATAGAACATTTGCTAGAATAGCAGGCTACAAACATGATTAGATTTACATGGTCAGCATTAGTGTAGTAATGTGGTTGTACGGGTGGTCAGCATTAGTGTAGTAATGTGGTTGTACGGGTGGTCAGCATTAGTGTAGTAATGTGGTTGTGCGGGTGGTCAGCATTAGTGTAGTAATGTGGTTGTACGGGTGGTCAGCATTAGTGTAGTAATGTGGTTGTACGGGTGGTCAGCATTAGTGTAGTAATGTGGTTTACAAATGGGGTCAGCATTAGTGTAGTAATGTGGTTGTATGGGTGGTCAGCATTAGTTTAGTAATGTGGTTGTACGGGTGGTCAGCATTAGTATAGTAATGTGGTTGTACGGGTGGCCAGCATTAGTATAGTAATGTGGTTGTACGGGTGGTCAGCATTTAGTAATGTGGTTATACGGACTTATGTTCTAGTTCTTTGGGTCTTTTTATATAAATTTTGGTAAAAATTTGAGGTGTATGACTGGACAAAGCTGTTCCTTATTTATATCTTCAAATATCTGGACTTAAAACTCTGTTTGGCTTCTTCTACCAGCACACATAATACAGTGAAAACTTTACAAAGTTTACTGTATGTTCAAATATCAGGACTTTCAACTTTGTTTGGCTTTTTCTACCAGCATACATAATGCTGTGAAACTGTTTACAAAGTTTATTTTCTCAGATTGTCATATTCTTTTTGAAAAGATATGAAATCACGATTAGCTGTTAGTTAGAAGTCAATATAGATTAAACTTGAAGAATTAATTCACATATTGAAAGACTACTGTACTAAGACTTAAAAGATTTGAAATTTTTTCTAGATGTCATTAGTCCATTATTGTGTGAGCTTTTTTAACTCTCTGATACATGATAAGCACTATTTGTGATATATGAAATCTGATGAATTAGACAATTCTATTAAGACAAATGTTCCATTTCTTGAAAGTGTGAATTGCTGCACATACTTTTAAAAGTTTCCTAAAAAGATGTAAATTATGAACACCTCGGAGGTCACCAACTCCTTGTGGACTTGTTGATTTGTCTTCATACAACCCATTAGCTGACCCCCTTCTCTGCACTTTCATGGATGTTTTGACGTCTTGAGAGAGCACTTCTTCAAGTACCTTAAGCAAGAGATGCATTCACAGGTTTCCACTTTGGTTGTTTATTATTTTCGGGTGTAGTTGCACTCGTTTTGATCTCCGAGTAATCTTTTGAACCTTCATCTGCCTCTTCTGAAGCTTCACAGAGTTTAACATCTATCCTTGATATTTTCTTGAAAGTTTGTATTGGCCATTTGGTTTGGGTGATACTTTGTTCAGGTGGAAAGAATTTTGACAAACAGGAATATATCAAAATTGAATATTGATACATCAAAATTATTCATTTGTGTAAAAGCTCTTTTAAACATTTTTACAGGACGATCAACATCTAAGTGTTGTTTTGGATGCATTTCTTCAAAACTGAAAATTTACTTCTGTATAGGACAGTCTCCATATTTGATGAAAAACTTATTCATTGACTGACGTATGGTTTAATTTATTTCACATTTTAAAATACCTGCTCATAGACCCACACATTTGCTGTGTGTAATTCTACAAATGTCTTCTTCAAATTCTACCTTTGATAAGAGTATAATAGATTTTTCCAGCTAGTTGTTGATGATGACCAAGAAGTTTTCAAAACTTTTTGCCACTGTGTTTGTTCAAACCTCAGAAAATTGAGCTCTTTTCAACGGATGACATCTCAATTTTGCATATTGTGTTCTGTGCGGGACAAATCGTTGTCACCAAAAATATCACTTATCATTGCTTTTATTAGTAAAATGTTGTACTGTTAGAAAGTTTTTTTCCAGTTTTAAGTTGACTTATCTTTGTCTTGTTTGTTTACAGGTGATAACCAAAGATTACAAGACAATGGCAGCATTATCCAAAGCGATCGGCAAGAACGTTCTTTTTGCTCACTTAGATGAAGATGAGAGGAGGTAGGTATTTGTTGAAAATGGTTTGCCAATTTCTATGGTGCAAAATTTGTGATGTATGAGTGGAAACACTGCTCAAATCATTATATAATTCTTGGTATATTTTTCCTGAATTGCAATCATTGAAAATGATGGGAACGTCTTCACCTGAAAGTTGATTAGGGTATGGCAAAGTTCCATACCTTGAAGTCAAAATCATCCACTCACTTCAAGTGAGTTGGTACATATTTAAAATGAAAAGGGTTTACATGAGAATATTTAGAGGTGTGCCTAGTCATATATCACAAATTAGTATAGTACCACCTAAATATTAGAAAAACTGTAAAATATCAAGTAAAAAAAAAAATTCATTAAGATTATCAATCTTTACAGACTTTGGGAATTTTTCAATTTTGGTTTTTGGTTTTTAAAGAGGGAATTTTGTCTCGAGGAAATTGATTGGTACCTCGCTGGTGATTGATTGGTACCTCGCTGGTGATTGATTGGTACCTCGCTGGTGATTGATTGGTTCCTCGCTGGTGATTGATTGGTACCTTGCTGGTGATTGATTGGTACCTTGCTGGTGATTGATTGTTACCTTGCTGGTGATTGATTGTTACCTCGCTGGTAATTGATTGGTACCTAGCTGGTGATTGTGCTACAACTACTGTATACTATTAATGCCACTTCCGCAGTGTTTATTGATTTGCTTGTCAGCTTGTGTGCAAACATTTATACCAATCAAATGTGTCAAATTATATTGCCTATTGATTTAATAGATTATAAAAAATCCTAAAACCTTACACCTTAATCTCATTCATGCCTTTTTCTAAAAAAATTACTTGTGCGTGCACATGGATCTTTAACAAGCAACTAAAGCATTAAGAAATTGTGAATAAATTCTTTTAAGTGCTCAAATTTGATACATCCTCAACACAAAACTGCTTGGTATCCTTGAGCTATGATCAATTAGCACTGAATGAGTAAATACTTCATCTAATAAATATTATGATTAAAAGCTTCTAAACTTAGCTATTAGCTCAGCTGCTAGTATGTGTGTTCTTTCCTGTCTTAGCTCAGCTGCTAGTATGTGTGTTCTTTCCCTTTCGTAGCTCAGCTGCTAGTATAAGTGTTCTTTCCCTGTCTTAGCTTAGCTGCTAGTATGTGTGTTCTTCCCTTTCGATCTTCAAAGCAACATGGAAGTTTAAAAAAAAGATCAATATAGCGAGGCCAGACAATTTAACGACCATTATGTATGATTACATTTTTCATGTTGTTATCGTAACTGCAGATATCAAAAGATATTGGTACTCACTGATCACATGACACACACACCTGAACTTATAATTTGTAACTTCCGAATATGGTGCGGGTAATGTTGTTATATAATCACAGAAAATAAAAAAAGCCCCATCAGTTTCTATCTTTCAAAGAAATTTGAAGCACTTGTGTATAATCATTAAACACTGTACCTTAAGTCACTTTTTATATTTTCTTCTTAGTAATTGAATCTTAGGTGTGTGTGGGAGGTGGGCTGTTGGCTTTCTGTAGTGGGATGATAGGCATAGTAGTATGATATGCCTATCATCTTGTATAAACTGCATGTACCATGATGGGTGGGGAGGGGGTATTAGTCTATTCTATATGTATTTTTCCCTGTTTATATACATTTTCATTATCTTATGTTCCTTTATTTGTTTTTTTGTACATGGGGTCTGCTTTGGTTCACACCTCCTCCACCAATCATCTTTTTATCTGAATGTAAAGCTTTGTTGTTAAATTATCATGATAAGTGTGCAAATTAATCAATCAAATCAAAATCAAATTAATGGGGTTAGGACTAGTTTCTGTTATAATGCCTTATTAAATTAACCACATTGCATAAACGTAAATGTGAAGAGTCTAATCATAAATTCTCAGCACTGTGCTTTACCTAAATACATATAGTATTGCAGTGCATGTAATTTGAGTTAAATTCCAGGAACTTGTTTAAATGATGAAATTAACAAAATTAAAGTAATTTATCCAAATATTTCCCACTTCACAAGGAGCTTATTGAAATAGTTTAACTTCTGCTTTATGCCTGTTAAGAATAATAGTGTACTGTTAAGAACAAAAATCTTGCAACTAAATCATTCAAATGTTGACCACTTTGCAAAAAATGAAATGTTTAACAGAAAATGCTGTGCAATTTATCAAACGGATTTTGATGAATTTTTTTTTTTTTTTCATGTTTTGTGGTTGATTGTAAATCAATTTAGCTATGGTTACCTCAAATCACAATGAAGTACATTTGCGTGTCATTTTATACTTGATAGTTGAAGGGTTCCGATCTTCTTCTATAGTAAATGCAGTATTTGCATGGGGCCTTAATCAAATTCATGTTAGGTTGTAGAATTTCTCTTGTAGTTCCCAGGCCTGGAAAGGCTTGGAAATTAAGGAAATGTGAGCTACTGTATGGCCTTGGAAAAGAATTGCAACTTCAATGAGTGTTGCAACCTATAGCAAATTAGAATGCAAGAATTATGATAGGATAATATGTGAGGGTTTTCACCTTTATTATGGAGTCTTATAATTTAAAGTGGATGTCATATAATTTAAAGTGGGCATCATATAATTTAAAGTGGGCATCGTGGTATTTGGTTAGGTAATAAGTGTGAGAACCCTGAGTATCTTGTGTACCGTTAATTCCAACTAAAACACAAGGTTACACAAATCAAGAGAGTTTGTAATAGAAATACTGAAAGCACAAACTTCAGTTCTTTTACAAGTTATGTGAACATGGCAAAAAAATATCTAAAAATCCTACAAATTTGACCTGAGAAAGATATATCCATCCATAGATTAGCACACTATTGGAAATATTGCAGTATTTATATTTCATTTCAACAGTGTTAGCTGACACATACAGTACAGCTTTGCAAACATCTTTAATGCATCACTGTGAGCTTAAACGTGATTGCAGCAGATGAGAAAATCTCTTTTTGGGAATTGGATCCCCTTTGAACAAGCTAGGCTTAGAAAATCAATTTGTCAGCTTTGCTTTAAAGGAGGCCCCTGTAACTTAAATCATGGGACAATGTATGATTTTTATTTTTTATTTACCAAGCATTCTTTGTGTATACATGTATGTTTAGTTGAAGCCTCAACCAAACTTGTAAAGGTTCCAATTGCGAGTAAGCTGGTATGGTTTTGCTCCGGTCGGTTTCCAAAACAAAAGTTGGTTTTAACCGGAAAACCGGTTTTTCGCCGGTAATAAACAACCTTTGAACATTAAAGTGCATTACAGTAACTACAAGCACTGTTATATGATAGCAGCTAACAATGTTTGTATCATATTATTTTCTGTAAGTAATGTTGAAAATGTTCCCGTTGAAAAGTTCCAGATGTCCCAAGCCAGTCACGTAAAAAAGTTGTGAAAAAGGCCATGTCGACAGGCCATATGTGCCCTTATTTGCTCAAGATTTATATTCATAGTTATGATTTTAATTTTCGTTCATGTAAAAAGACAATTTGTCGGATAGTTGTAAAACAGATATAAATTAAGCCTATAAATGCATCATCTTACGATGCAATGCTCGCCATCGTATACTTTTTACAATTGTTGCTGATTTCAGTATAGCGTATGGCGGGAAAATCTTACAATTGAGATCCTACACACTTGATACTCAACATTTCTTTGAAACATTAACATAGCCAGGCTATGGCTCCTATTTGAAAAAAAATATAGAGTTCAACCAACAACAAAAAAACTTGTAAATCATGCATACTCTCTGTTATTTTTTAATTTCAATAATCATTCTTGTTATGCTTTTTAAATTGGCCCCGTTTGTGCATTGGTGTCATTTTCTATAATACTTAAGCCTCTAATGGGTCCCGCCATATAGCCTATATGGTATTTGCCTTCTTGAATGTGCTCTAAAACTGGGCAAACAGGAGTGTTACTAGGCAGAGAAAAAATGCCTGCTAATGAAAAGTTGTGTCCCACTCCACACAAAATTCATATTTTCTTTATTAGAATGAAAAAAATAAAAGTATATTACCTGCAATCTCTATACGAATAATGCGTGATTTAAATACATCATGATTGAAAATTAAACAGAATTACATTGTATTCATACATAAACCATACCTCATTCAGCAGGGAGCTATGAAAACATTTTCTTTTTACAACACAAACACGCACCCAATGAAAGCAATTCTTAAGCACTCTGTAGATAATAATTCTAGTTCTACATTGACTTGAAACATTTAACAATGATAAGCAATATTTTTGGTCACTAAGAATCGTATAAAATGGCAAAACACATCTATATTGGAACATTCTGTTTGTACTTTCTACTTGTTAAATGATATGCAGAGCAGAATGCAGAGATAATATCATTAATTTATGCATACCAACAGGCTGTCATCTGTCGCGTCCAAAAAAACATAAACTCGCTCCACTTCCTTACCCAGCTGCTTCGTGCCAAGTGGCACATAGGGCATCCACACAGTGTTTCCACTTAATCCTGCAGGCTGCAGCAATCTTGGACATAAGGCCTCCACACAGTGTTTCCACTTAATCCTGCAGGCTGTAGCAATCTTGGTTTCATTCCATGTTTTCAACCCTGTCTTGTTTTTTTCCTTTTCAACGGTTCTCCTCCAAGTCGTTTTGGGTCTCCCTCTTTTACGTTTTCTATCAGGTGCCCTTGTTAGATGTCACACAGTCATCGTTTTGTTCGTGCCTTAATATGACCAATGATTTTCCATTTCCTTTGTCTGACATCATCGCTGAGGAGTTGCTCTTTGCAGTGCTTCCTTGTTTGCCAACTTATGTTAAAGATTCTTCGTAGGCATTTGTGTGGATAATATCAATACGTTTTTCGTCACCTTTATTCATTTTCCAGGTTTCGCTTCTGTACAGGAGAACAGGCTTTACTAGGCTTTTGTACAGCTTAATCTTTGTATTATTGCTAATGCTGCTTGGGCTCCATACTTTTTTGAGTCTCACAAATGTACTTCTTGCTTTCTGTAATCTACTGTGTATATCACTTGATCCTCCTTGATATTAATCCATCAGGGGTTACCCATGTTAGTTCTTTGTATGAAAAAAAATTGCCCGTGATGATGAGTTTATTTATGTCACAGAGATTGCAGAGTCTTGTGCCACTGTTGTTAAAGGTTCCTGCTCCATGTTTCCCCATTGCTCTCTCGTACTTGTGGTTATCACAGCCTACTTTTGCATTCATATCCCCTGATATGATCAGCACGTCATGCTTGTGGACTCTGTCATTTCATACCCCTGATATGATCAGCATGTCATGCTTGTCAATTTTACTTTGCAAGTCATCATAGAATGCATCTTTCAAGTGGTCCTCTGCATCTTCAGTAGGAGCATAGGCATGTATTATGGTCAGTTTTACATACTTTGAGTAGAATCTGGCTACTATTAGTCTCTCGTTTGCTCCACTTCAAACCAATTCAATCATTTGAGCTTGTATCTCCAAGGGAAACACACATGCCTTTGGGTCAATTACATACAACACATGATTGGAACGGAAGATTCCATCACTAGTACTGTACTATTGAGTGAACTTAAGTACAGGAGAACAGAAGAAATTTTCAAAACAAAATGCATAAATTCTTTCGTTCTTTTTAAATCTGAACAATTTTGACCAAGACTGTTGTTCAAAAGTATATTTTACACATGAAAATGTGATCGTGAATGCAAACTTTTTGAGGGGATGAATGGTCATTTTCTCTGCGATCTTATTTTGAATCATACCAGCTTCCTGGTAAGTAATACCGATTGCACGGGGGTAATTTATCTGCATTTTGCATTGTTATTCCATAACAACCATACAATTTCACTCCTCTAAACCATGCTATTTATAGTGACGGTTGTTCCCAGCAGATCTCCAAAATATGATACACAATGTCAAGGAACAAATTATTGGCAAGTGAAAATGATATAATTCCGCGAACTAAGCTAAAGTTAAATCTCTTAATCTCAAAAATCTTAACTAAATAGTAAAAGTAAAATATATAATTCCATTCCTAATGTCAAACTAACAAATTATCTGCAAGTCAACGATATAAATCCCGCTAACTTAGTATGGTACACACAGTAAACAGTACATACACTTGTTGTTATGGGTGCGTGGGAAAAAACCACCCCTTGCTCTAATTTACATACAGCGGGAATAAAGTTTTTTGACCAATGACAGCACTTTCCGATTTACTGCGTGCAGAAGTCATACTCGTGAGTCATGACATTCATCAGTTTCATATCCAGGGGCTGTCACGCCCATACACAATAATCTGTTGTAACATGTAGGGCGGGTTTGGTTATAAATTTATGAGTGAATGGTCTTGCGATTTGTGTTATTGTTATTGCCGCAATTATATAATGGATGAACAAAGTATTTTACAAGACAAAAGGACTCGGGAGAGAATGTTAGGGACTTAAAAGGTACAGTTGTTGTGGTCGTGGAAATATTAGCCCAGAAAGAAGACACAGAGACTTTATTGAGCGGATTTGAGCCTGTTATTACAGGTACATGTAATATTTATGACTATGCATTTCCAAACAGTCTCATTTCTCACTTGTATTATTAATTTAATCTTCATAAATATCACATATTTTCACAAATATATCAAAAAATACTTCAAAATACATTCTTACACAAAGCATAAACTTTTTTTTATTGAAATAAAACCAAATTTTACCATCTTTTGGAATATTTTGTTTGCCGTGATTTGTTTTTTTCGGTACTTCCGGTGTTTTGCAGTTTGGCGGTTTTAGACCATGCAATTATAATTGCAAGTTTTTGAAAAAGAGGACTTTGTAAAGGTTCCAATTATTAGCTTACAACGAGCTTAACAGGTGCCCACCATTCCTATAAGGGAGTGACACCCAGCAAATGTTTTCATTTGGAAAAAGTATTAAATTGTTACTTTTGTCTATTATTTTTAGGCTCATTGCATTTCTGAGTTATAGTTGATTAAAATTTCAAGAATTAGTATATATGTGTTTGGGGGTAAAGTACGATCAAGTTATAGTAGGTCTCAGTCAGCTCAGACAGCTGCATATTTTTCAATAAGTGTAGCATTTAAAAACAGGAATTTTCTTTATATATTAGAGAGCTATTTGCAGCTGATGATATTATAAATTTGCATATATTCTTGAATAATTAGGTCTGAAAATTGTAAATTGGACAAGTTTTTATCAGGATTTGTTACTCTATTTATGATTCAAAATGGAACAATGTATCAAGATTTAAAAAAAAAAGCTTCAAATGGTTTCTAAAAAAACACAAATCATCTAGAGATCATAAAAATGCCTCTAGACACTCCAGATGTACAACATCTTCATACAGTATCAATGATTAACTATCTGTCCATTTTCTCAACAAAAGTAATATGAGTGTTGCACTTTTTTTGAGATCCGATTACACTCTAAATACTCCCGGCAACTTTAGCTTCTAGAAATGCAATTTTTGATGTTTGTAATGTCATGTTAGACACCCTTCATATTCTCATTGGAAATGCAATCATAAATTGTTGTGAAGTAAAGAGGGAAAATAGTACAAGTAAGAAAGACGGTGATCAAATTATGATTTTTGGTTTCATCAAAGGAGTATTTTAGTGGTCAGACATGTTGTATGTATCCTAGGAGATGAAAGTACATCTTGTTTTTTTCTGAAGATAAAAAGTTTCTGAAAATGTCACAACTTTTTTGAAAATGGCTGGTAATGAAGTTGCAGCTCATTGACGAGTGGCATGATGCAGCCATACACTCCGTTTACAGTTGTTAACGAATTTCTTTTTTAAATTATTTTTTTCTCACTTTTTTTCCAATTTGTTTTTAAAATTTGTTGATGAGTTTGTCATGGTAAGCTACTTTACTTCTTTCTCTTCTGACATAACCAATGGCATAAAGTGACCTTTGTTGGACCATAGGGACATTGCCGTTATAATTTCAATCCAACAAGAACTATCGACTTTGAATTTTGAAAGCCTCTGTTTTTATTTTATTCTTTGTATCACATCATCTATCAATATAAAATGAGTATGAGCACTTCACTTACCCTTTAATTGCCTCGTCAAATTTGGACGTGTAGGCATTTAAAATTCTTATATTCTCTCATATTTGACTTTTTTCTAATTAATGACCTGTTTATTGTACATGTATGTTTTCATTAGTGTTCTCAAGTCTTCATCATGAAATTGTTATCTTATCTCACGCATAATCGCACATGAACTCATTTTGTTTATGATGTATATACTGAGCTGTTTAGCATCCTCTGCTAAGATTTACAATCCAGAAATTTATCAAATGCTACAGTACTTGTATTACATTGCTGATTATCTGAGCAGAATTACCATGCTAAGCTGATCAAAGCTTTCAGAAGCTCGGTATCAATCCATAAATCACCTTCAATTCTGACATTTTTATCTTCTGCTGTTTCTGGTATCCCAGACAGGTGCCTCCTATCATTGACATTGATGCTGCAATTTTGTTTTGTTGTTTTATTCTTGTTTAAATTTTCTGTCATCAAATGGTCAAATTTTCCTTAGTGAAATGTTAAAAAAAGTTCAATTTTAGAAGTAAAACTATAACCATGGTAGTGTGATGGATTTTGTAGGGGTGTATTGGCATTTTATGAATATCTTGCTGTATGCTTTAAATTTAAGCAATATTCTAACCGTGGGCAGAATAAACAAAATTGTATTACCGAGAAAATAAAGTATAATGCTCATTGCATATTCCATTTGATTGATTGTTGTTTATTTTGTACTATGTATAAGACAAGTGTTTAAATCGCAAGCCCGAGAACGATACAAGTGGTTAATCTTAACCCTTAAATTCCCACTCGGTTGTGACATGACCGATTTGACATGCACTTTTCAAAAAAATGATTTTCATTGTCAAATAGGCCCACAGCAGGGATTATAGTATCATTTGAAAGAGCTTGAATAGTTCTTTCAGAAAATGTAACTTTTTGATGGGGTTTATTTTAAAGATTTTTAAAAAAAGACATCAATGCACCCAATTCCGGTCAAATTTTGACAGCCCTTTTCATCAATATCTTTTTTGACAAAAGTTGTGAAAAATATTATCAATTTTAGTCTTTCTAAGACCAAAATTTGGAACAAATCCAAGCTTCCGATCGTGATACAACTCACCTATTCGAAACATACTGTAAGAAAGGCCAATTCACATGTTTTCCGTTGAAATCAAAAAGAGCAACTACCCCCTCTTTATTCATGCCAATATTTAGGTTTGAAAACAAATCCTCACAGTAGGACATATGCAATGTAGTCTAGCTGTAACGTGTGGTATTACTGTGTGGGCGCTACGGGTTCAAATACCGCAGCGCATGTACCGCTTTGTTTTTCACGAGTAATTACAGCGGTGATTATTTTTTTGTTTAGTTTCATTGTTTTTGTAGGTTTTGTTGTGAGAACAAATTTCAGACTGGTATCGTTAGAAAGGAAATTTCACAAACAATCTTAATATGTAAAAAATTCCTCCATTTTCATTATTCACAAGAAAATTTACAAACTCAAAAAAATTGGCCTTTTTTTGCCTCAAATTTGCATGATTATGTCGATATTTTCTTTACTTTGACTTTTTTATTGAAAAGTTTTTTGTCTTACCATTCATATAAACCAAACTTGTAGTGATGCAAAACAAAAGAAAAGTTATGAAAAACAATTTTGAAATAAAAAGTCTGCAAAAATTTAGTCCCGTTTTGGACCCCCTAGGACTCAAAGAGTTAAAGACCTTTTGCAACAAATTTTTGGAACACTATTTGAAAAGTTAATATTTAACTTGATTGTTGAACATTTTGGTTGTATTTTTGTTAGGTCTTTGGCCTATTCTACTTAAACTTGTGTTTCACTTTTGATACATTAAATATGTAAAAGTAGTAATAGTAAATGTATAGGGTGCTGTAAAAGCACTGAACATGGTAACATTATCTAGCATGCAGGGATCAGAGCCTCTCCCTGCATGTTGTGAGATCATATGTGCCTCAAATAAACTTCTTTTTGTTCTGCAAGCTGTACAGATTATATATAAATGCTTCTTAATATTTATTATTTCATAAAGATTTCAATTTGGAGTTTAGTTGCAGGGGCATGACAAGCTTGTCATTCCTAGAAGGGGGAGTAATTGCAATGTGTACATGTAGTGCTGAAAAGAAAAGGGATCCTGTAGAATTTGTTACTAAAGCAATGAATACTAGAAAGTGTATGACAAATATAACATTTATCATTTAGATATAATATATGTTATATCAATCAATCAATCAATCGATCAATCAATCAAGCCTCTGTAAAAACACCAATCAAGCCACCAAAACTGCAAACCTCCAGAAATAAAAAAATTCTTTACATCTTTTTCTTCTGCTTTTTCCACAGGGACATTTTCGATTGCATGTTCCCACAGAAACACGAGGCTTCAGAAGTGGTGATACGGCAAGGTAAGGAACAAGGGTGGAAGCTAGACATGCAGAAATGTACAATATAATGGTGTGCTTTGAGCTAGCAGCAAGCTTATTATGAGCTTGCCATATATCACGGTGGTAGCAATGTGATGTCAAAACACAATATCATGGCGTGCTTTGAGCAAGCAGCAAGCTTATTATGAGCTTGCCATGTATCACGGTGGTAGCAATGTGATGTCAAAACACAATATCATGGTGTGCTTTGAGCTAGCAGCAAGTTTATTATGAGCTTGCCATGTATCACGGTGGTAGCAATGTGATGTCAAAACACAATATCATGGCGTGCTTTGAGCTAGCAGCAAGCTTATTATGAGCTTGCCATGTATCACGGTGGTAGCAATGTGATGTCAAAACACAATATCATGGTGTGCTTTGAGCAAGCAGCAAGCTTATTATGAGCTTGCCATGTATCACGGTGGTAGCAAAGTGATGTCAAAACACAATATCATGGTGTGCTTTGAGCAAGCAGCAAGCTTATTATGAGCTTGCCATGTATCACGGTGGTAGCAAAGTGATGTCAAAACACAATATCATGGCGTGCTTTTAGCTAGCAGCAAGCTTATTATGAGCTTGCCATGTATCACGGTGGTAGCAATGTGATATCAAAACACAATATCATGGTGTGCTTTGAGCTAGCAGCAAGCTTATTATGAGCTTGCCATGTATCACGGTGGTAGCAATGTGATGTCAAAACACAATATCATGGCGTGCTTTGAGCAGGCAGCAAGCTTATCATGAGCTTGCCATGTATCATGGTGGTAGCAATGTGATGTCAAAACACAATATCATGGCGTGCTTTGAGCAGGCAGCAAGCTTATCATGAGCTTGCCATGTATCATGGTGGTAGCAATGTGATGTCAAAACACAATATCATGGCGTGCTTTGAGCAGGCAGCAAGCTTATTATGAGCTTGCCATGTATCAAGGTGGTAGCAATGTGATGTCAAAACACAATATCATGGTGTGCTTTGAGCTAGCAGCAAGCTTATTATGAGCTTGCCATGTATCACGGTGGTAGCAATGTGATGTCAAAACACAATATCATGGCGTGCTTTGAGCAGGCAGCAAGCTTATTATGAGCTTGCCATGTATCACGGTGGTAGCAATGTGATGTCAAAACACAATATCATGGCGTGCTTTGAGCAGGCAGCAAGCTTATTATGAGCTTGCTATGTATCACAGTGGTAGCAATGTGATGTCAAAACACAATATCATGGTGTGCTTTGAGCTAGCAGCAAGCTTATTATGAGCTTGCCATGTATCACGGTGGTAGCAATGTGATGTCAAAACACAACATCATGGCGTGCTTTGAGCTAGCAGCAAGCTTATTATGAGCTTGCCATGTAGCACGGTGGTAGCAATGTGATGTCAAAACACAACATCATGGCGTGCTTTGAGCTAGCAGCAAGCTTATTATGAGCTTGCCATGTATCACGGTGGTAGCAATGTGATGTCAAAACACAACATCATGGCATGCTTTGAGCTAGCAGCAAGCTTTTTATGAGCTTGCCATGTATCACGGTGGTAGCAATGTGATGTCAAAACATGGAAAATTGTTCAAAATTTGCCCACAAAACCTTTTTTGTGATACATGTTGAAAGTTGTCGACTTCAGCACAAGTAAGTGATACAAGATAGTATGTTTTCTTGCTAACACTTGCAGACAAAACCTTCTCTAATGTTTGGGATGCAATTTAAAAAGAAAGTGTTTTTGTAATATATGTGCAACATTGGACAGGCGTGTAAAGGGAGGGAAAAAGTGCCAGGTACTTTTGTCCAGGATTGTAGCATTTTTCCTTTGGATTGCTGTGAGATAAATGTTGAATTTCCTTGTTTGTTATTTCGTAAAAAAATCAAGATTGATCTCCTTAACAGAATAAGATTTTTGAATGCATTCTTCATCATTTTGTTTCTAATGAAGTCCTCTTTCATCTTTCATATAAGATGAACATGCTTGACCACTGAACCAAACCTTTAAGTAAACCTTGTATTATGTCTATTTCATCAATTTTCAGACATATCTGATTCAGTCAAAATTCTACTAAAATATTTTAATTCATTAACAGTTTGTAATATTCTTGCAGGAATGACAGAAATATAAAAAGGAGGGCCCCATGTGTTTTCATTTTAAGATTTTAAGTGAAAATGCTTGTAATCTTATTTAAGCCTATCACTAACCGCACACCTTGCAAATTATGCACACCTTGCAAATTATTTCTTTCAAAACATTCTTTTATTTGTCCTTGAGTTTTGTCCTTATCATTTTAATTAAGTGCTTTATTATTACAAACAAAAATTGACAGCATGTTTGAAATTCCAGGTGATTTTTGAATGTTTAGCCGCATTTTTATCTTTCTTTCAACGTAGTTTTAGGAATTGATTTGAAATATATTGTTTTCTTTATCGTGGTTTTTTTCTTCTTTTAAATATAAGATTTAAAGGACATGAAAAATACTATTCCATTCAACCTTTTTCCATATTGTTTTGTCTGCAATTAAAAATTTATGTTAAGTGTATCTTGCTTAGGTGACATTGCTTGCTGCTAGTTGTTCATTTTAAATTGTTTTCAGCAGTTGCTTATTACAAAATGTTCCTTCCTGTGCAGCAACGTAGTATGATTTTTATTTGGACAGATCACTTTTCAATTTAGTCGATGGGAATTTGAGCATTTTTTTACCTTTGTTTTAAATTACTACTAATACTTTACACATAATTTTATCAGGAAACATTTTAATCCCTGTGCAATTTTTTTTTTTTTTTTTTTTGAAGATCGAACAAAGGCAAAATGGTAGCCAGTTTAAGGAATTTTTACAGCCTCAAAGCTAGAGCAGTATTATGCTTTTTGAATAAATTTATGTGAGTCTATGATTCTGGATTAAATTCATTATCCACCCTCTTAAAAGATAATGCTCCCAAAGAGCACTTAATGCCATTGTGTAAAGCTTTGTTTAAATATGCATGCATCAGGGCAGAAACATAGTAAAAGCGAGCATAATTCATACAATTTTGAATTTTAATCATAAAAAAGTGCTTGAACGTCTTACTTTGGGCATAATAATTAGAGGGGTAAATAGTGAAGGCATATTATTCTGGGTCTCTAGAATAATAGAATACTTGCCTTGCATGTATTGGCACTGAATATATTTTCAAGGCTACTTAATCATGACCTGACCATTCTAATTTATACCTGTGAAGTATTGAATTTTACTTGAATTTAAATTGACTCAGTGGGTGAAGAAATCTCTATTTAAGTGACAAGCAGAGCGCACGATGCAACTTTCATTTTTTGGTTCCGTTGCGATAGTTTCAGGAACCTATGTGGTCATGATGGCATGTGCGAATATGTGTGTGTGTGTGTATGTATGTATGTGACGACCAGATTGTAAATGCGATATCTCAAGAACGATACACTGGATTCATGTCATATGTGGTACGCATATAGCTCATGGTCGGTAGATGTGCCCTATTGTTTTTGATTCAGGCATATTAATGAATAGGCGGGGCTTAATTTAAAAATCTTGAAATGTTCATATTTTAACAACCACTTTTTAGTTTTGTTTCATATTTGGTTTAATTATGATGTTAGCTGGTGTGTACATGTTCATGATGTAAATATGTTGAATTTCATTAATATGCATAGTGGGCATAGAGCTTGTAAAGAGCTTGTAAACACAATATCTTAAGAATGGTAAACTGGATTCATGGCATATTTGGTACACAGATATTCCATGGTCATTATATGTGCCCTATTGTTTTTGATGATGATGTCATGCATATTAATGAGTGGGCGGGGCTTAAAGTGAAAACCTTAAAATGTTCATTTTTTAACAACCACATGTCTGTTTTGTTTCATATGTGGTATATTTATGTTAGCTGGTGTGTACATGTTTATGATGAAAAAACCTTGACTTTCTTTAATATGCATAACGGGCAGGGCTTAATATGATTTTTCCAAACAAGCTTGTAAACGCAGTATTTTAAGAACGGTAAACTGGATTAATGTATTATGTGGTACACAGATAGCCCGTGATCTGTAGATGTGTCCTATTGTTTTTCGTGATGATATTGTGCATATTAATGAGTAAGGGTGGCTTAAAGTGAAAATCTTGAAATGTCCATTTTTTAAACAACCACATGTCTGTTTTTTTTTCATATTTGGTTTTATGGGTTCATGATGTGAAAAGGTTGATTTTCATTAATATGCATATTGGGCAGGGCTTAATATGATTTGCCGAAAAGAGCTTGTAAACATGGTATTTCAAGAATTTTAAACTGGATTAATATATTATGTGGTACTGAGATAGCCTATGGTCTGTAGATGTGCCCTCGTGTTTGTGGTGGTAGTTTAATGCATATTAATAAGTGGGCAGGGCTTAAAGTGAACATTTTGAAGTGATAAGCAAGTGTATGGCCGTTTTGTGTTATATTGGACACGACAATGTTGCTGGTTATTGTGTACATGCTTGTGTTATCAACAGATGTCATTAGTATGCATGGTGGGTGTGGCTTAATGTGAAAGTGCTAAATGATGTAAACACCATACTGTATCTCATAAACTGTCTATTGAATTTATGCCATATGTGGTACACAGATGAATCATGGTTTGTACATATGTTTTAATGTTGTGGTAGAGATGTCATGAATATTAATGAGTAGGTGGAGCTTACTAAATAAAATCTTGAAATAGGATAAATGAACAACCATTTTTGCATTATACTTGCTTGTATAATGTTTTTAATTATGGCGCAAATGCTAATGTTGTCAACATTTGTATTGATCTGCATGGCAGGTGTGGCTTATGAATAAATATCATGGAACAAATATTTTATGATATGCACTGACATGACAGTTAATACAAATTTTGCAAATTAATCAATCAATCCACATTATGTGCGGGAACATATCATCTAAGCCACTAAAGTAACAAACAGTGCCAGGTGAGACTTCTATTTCTTTTAAATCTGCATTGATTTGCAAATGTGTGCCCTCACTTTTTTGGTCGAGCTGAATGCTTCTATTAGCAAAACGACAACTGCCTACTGTGCATTTAAAACACTGATTTGCACATTAAGCTTTGAATTCCAAAATTTGTAAGTGAAAGTTACCAATACATAGTTGTCATTTGAGGTTACTACCAGATTTTGAATCTCATTTAAAGGATTAGTTCAGTGGTCATACAAGTTTATCTATTATTAAAGAGGACTTTAAAAGACACAAAATGTTGATAAAAGCATTCAAAAAACTTATTTCATTTGGGAGATATTTAAGTTTAAAGTTATTTCTTATTTGTGTAGAAATGACTGGTGTAGTAAGTCTACTGTGTATGGTTGGCACATCATCATATTCCTAACAATTATTTGTTAATGTATTTACCTTGTTTACTATTTGAATTATATTTCCTCTTTCTTCAGGTGGTAAATTATTATTACCCTTACTAGATTCAGTTTTACTGCTTCCCTGACATATCCAATGGTTTTTAGGCCACAAAATCACAGGACAAAATTGTATAGAATACATCAAAACTTTAAGGAATCTGAGGCTGTGACATCACAACCACTCTGATTTCAGTTGTTTCTACTCAAATGATACCTAACTTTAAACTGAAATATCTCCTTAAACTGAAATATCTCCTTAACGGAATGAAATTTTTGAATGCTTTCTTTACCATTTGTTTCTTTTGAAGTCCTCTTTGATATAAGATGGACTTGCTTGACCCCTGAACTAATCCTTTAACTCCTAGAGTCCCAGGGGGTCCCAAACATGATTTCAATATTTCAGAACTTTTTTTTCTTTTTTCAAAGTTAATTTTCACAACTTTCCTTTCATTTTCTATCACTACAAGTTGGTTTATATGAAACCTAAGACAATACACTTTTCAATAAAAAGTCAAAAGAAAGTATTGTCACAAATATGCAAATTTTAGGCAAAATTACGTCAAAAGTGCTCAATTTGTTTGAGCTTGTATTATTTCTTGTGAATAATGAAAATGGAGGATTGTTTTTTACATATTTAGATTGTTTCTGAAATTCCTTTCAATTGATACCAGCCTTAATTTTTTTCTCTCAAAGCAAAACATGCAAAAGCAATGAAAATAAACAATTAATGATCATCGCTGTAATTACTCGCGGAGAAAAAAATGCCGCACATCCGGCTTAGTGTTTGAACATGTAAACATCTCAAACGCTAACCATTGCCCTAGACTGGGTTTGTTTTAGTGTGTGGGTTTCTTTCAATAATTAAATTGCGCTCTAAACAAAGAGGGGGTAGTTGCTCTGTGTACAATTAACAATAGATGAAATGGCCTTTCTAACGGTATATTTTGTGTAGGGGAGTTGTATCACAATCAGAAACTACAATTTTTGCCAAACTTTGGTCTCAAGAAGGCTAAAATCATCAATTTTTGTACTTTTGTCAAAAAAAAGATATTGATGATAGGGCAGTCAAAATTTGACCAGAATTGGATGGATTGATGTCTTTGTAAGTTCCTCACTGGTTTTCTGGCAAAAGCAAACTCTGAAAGAATGGCATGTAAACTTTTGAAAAGAAAAAAAATATTTTTTAGTTAAATTTTTTGCATTTGTTTAAATTTTCTCCATTTCAATTCCATTTTTGTCTTTAAAAACCTTCAACATAACCCCCATCAAAAGTTGCATTTTCTGAAAGAACTATATTGAGCTCTTTGAAATGCTGTGCGTCTATTTGATGAGTAAAATGATTTTTTTAATAGTGTATGTCCAATCAGTCGTTCCGCGAGGGTGTGGGTGATGAAAGGTCAAATGTGATTTTGGTACCCCTTTACATCCTTTACATCCGTACCCCTTTACATCCATACCCCTTTACATCCGTACCCCTTTACATCCATACCCCTTTACATCTGTACCCCTTTACATCCGTACCCCTTTACATCCGTACCCTTTATATCCGTACCCCTTTACATCCGTACCCCTTTACATCCGTACCCCTTTACATCCATACCCCTTTACATCCGCACCCCTTTACATCCGTACCCCTTTACATCCGTACCCCTTTACATCCGTACCCCTTTACATTCAATTCAATTCAATTTATTGCTTCCAGTACAAATGTACATTTGTAAAAAGGATTAACATTTAATAACATACATATAATAAAGAAAATAAGAAAATAAGATTACATAAAACATATAGTTATGATATAAATGATAAATCTATAGATACAAAAAATAAATATAATATAATATATATATATAAGACATTACCTGGTAAAATAAGTTAAAGGATTAAAAAAGAATTAAAGAAGTGACCGTAGCTGTCCATTTTGTATATAAAGAGCCGCCTGGTAGATAAAAGAATGTTTGTACAGTTGTATTCTGAATTTTGGCACTATGTTTGGATTGCCAACATTTCTATTGGTTTTGGCAAGAAGGCTTGGTAAAACATTATGTAATGGATGACTTTCAGTTGAATTTATTTTTCTTGCTATTGCACTAAAATCTGATTTGGCTCTGTCGTTGAGAATACAAATAAGGGTAAAATAGTCCAAGTTAAAAATCTTTGACGTATATCTTAAAAATTTCTTAATTCTGTCTTTGTTTTTTTCTAGTAAGAGATGATACCAAACTGGTACGGCATAAAGGAGCTGGGATATAATTACGGATTTAAAAAGGTTCATTCTGGCATTAAAATTACAAAAAGATAAAATATACGATAAGCTTGACACAATATAGTAAACTTTACTTAGCATTTTTGATATGTGTGGGGTAAAAGACAG